>PVLA01000022.1:740386-1050310 GCA_004027455.1 Hydrochoerus hydrochaeris | reverse complement strand
TCTTTCTTTCTTTCTTTCTTTCTTTCTTTCTTTCTTTCTTTCTTTCTGATGGCTGTTGAGAAACAGTTATAGTGTGTCAGCAAATCAAATTTGTGTAAATGATTTTACTTATCAAAAGTTGTATTTCAAATATTTAGAAGGCTTGAAAATCCCTGTAGTTTATCTTTTCATTTTATAGGGGAGGAAGTGAGACTCTAAAACGCTGTGAGAAACACTTCAATAGTACATCTAGAGAAAGCTTAGATCTCTTAATAACATTTCATTGTGAACATTTTTGTTTTGGTAGTTTTAAAGTAAAGTTTGTTTTTATTTGATCAAATGAATCAAAATTTACCAAGCATATAAAATACTTTGATTTATTTGATATATGTTTTACTAATAAAAGAACATATATAACCTCTATCATTTTCATTACTTAAAATGGAGAAATAATATGCAAGGTCACATTATACTCATATTTACTGATGTAAATATGAGTCAATATCTTGCTTTAAGTATTTTCTTTCTGTGTTTATAACTTCAAATTCATAAGATAGGTATATAAGTACCAAGTTTAAAAATTCTTTGTATTTTCCAGAAATTGTTTTAAATTCAAAGTTGTGACTGACTCTTCTATTGCAGTATAAGTATTTTACTAACTCTTTTAAACCTTTAAAATATATTTCATACTTATTTTATTTGGTTAGGGTTTTTAGAAAATATGGAAAACAGCTGGTTAGTTAATAGCTCTTTAAATATTTTAATTGGGCCCCTGATTCATTATTCTAGTGTTAAAACTGGTTTAAAAAAACTGACAACCCAAGAGGCACTCAAATTCTAGTAAGAAAACAAAGATGGGTTTGAAAATAAAAACAATAAACCTGAATTTGATTTAATATCAATGTTCTAGACCAAGTGCTTCAGGAGAACAATTTGAAAATACCCAATTATTTGGGGGCAGACTCTATATGTTTCTTAGAGAACAGGTAAAAACTAAATAACAGATATAAAGAACTAAAATTCACTAGTGAACAGGCAATGTTGGAGATTATGGGCTATAGAAAAACAATAAGATAACCAAGGAAGATGATACAACAAGGAGATACAAGGTTGTAGAATGCATGCAGTTTGCATAAAAGGAGTAAATGTGTAGGGTAGAGTATGCTTGGGTATATGGAGTACAAATTAAAAATGTTTTGTATGCTTTGCTGAAGAAGCTTGTTTGCAGTGTGTGTGTGTGTGTGTGTGTGTGTGTGTGTGTGTGTAAGTATGTGAATATATGCTCATCTCAGATATCATTTTGTTGGTAAAATGAATGTATGTAAGGCAAGAACAGTTCCTTTACCGCTCTAAAATATCTACTGGCAGCTGATCTTTATTCAGTCCATTCTAAGTCATGGGGCAATTTATATTTTCTGTTGTTAAGGGTTAATATTATAAATTTGAAGAGAAACCATGAGTATAGTTACCTGAGCTGTTTGACTTTTATCAGAGTTCTTTTTAACCTTGTAATCTGCGCAGAGGTTGAGGATAATTGCATACATTATTCATTTTTGAAATATGACTTTTGTTCAAAGTACTGGAGATTTTACCTTTTGCTCTTTGAGGTGGGGATAGAAGGAAAATGAGAAGAATCCAGCAAATGAATGTTGATTCTATCACCCACTAGGAAAATCAAGGTCAAAAATTAACTAATCTTTATGAAAAAAAAATCAAACTATCAGAAAATATACCAATGATTCTGCATATTGAATTTCCAGATTATTTTGAAAATATGAGTTATGTTACTTTAAGTACTCATTCAAGCAAGAGAAAAATATTTTTTATTTATTTTACTTTTTTCTTTCAGTTCATATACAAATATTCTGATTTGTCCAACATGGAAACTTTAAAATTTAAGAGCTTTATGAATATTTGTTTTTTGGTCTTCACTAAATTAGAATTCTTCCTGGATACCATATTTAGAGATGACTTTAGAGAAGAATCTAATTAGTATCTTATAAATAATATAAATATGAATGAATCATTAAGAATTCTTTCAAAGTTCACAGCTCATTTTCAGTGCATTTCTATTACAAATACCTCAAATTATTTTAATGTCCATTCTTTGCAAAATATCTTTGTTTCTTAATTATGCTTCTCAATTAATTTTTTTTTTAAATTACAAAGAATAATGTCAAGCACAAATTTCTTGTACTTAATAGCTGCAATTTCCCTCAGTCTGGCAAACCTCCTGTAAGAAATAAAGCCATACTTTTTCACAAGTCACACTGTTTTACCACCATTTAAAAAGACCATGAATAATTTCAGTCTTGAATTCTTGATGTAACAGGGTTGCTATAATCACTCTAATTATTGACAACCTGTGAGCACCCACAGATCTTATGTTGGATCTTTAGAAGTGTGAAAACTATGTAGACCCAATTTTTAACTTTAACTAATTTTTATGACATATATAAATCATACCCCAAAATAATATGTATAAATGTAAAGGTTAAGTGAGGAGATAAGGGAAACAATTATGAGATGCTAATGGCCAGATAGAAGGTCAAAAAAAAGTCGTTGATCAACCATGAGTAAAAATGAGATCATTAGCAAGTTTTTAGGCCTTATCAAAGATAATAAATTGGAAAATATCTCTGTGGTTAACCAGGGCTGTTACAATGTATGAGAGCCACTGTGGAAGAAAAATTAATGCTACTTAAATATTTTACAATTTCTTTTTATGTAGACACGTTCAATATTAGTTGAACAATGTCCAAAATGTAGGTTTTCTAAACATATTAGCATTTCAGATTTTCATACTCAGGCCTTGCTTAGTCTCCTCTTTATTATCCTCTATTAAGTGTTCTGGGCAGATTAAAAGGCATTTCTCAGAGCACCTCAACAGCAGCTGTAGTACGTGCCAATACTCTCCTTTCCATGGGGCAAAGCCTCCACTTTTGCCCACTTGGAGGCTGCCATCCTGAATTTTGTGCTCAGTCTCCTGAAATAGATACAGGCAAAAGGCACTTTTCACTCAAATTAAAATTAATATTTTAAAAGTAAATGCAGTGGAATTTTTATGCACGGTTTGGTGTTACTTGACATTGTCATTGGCACAGTTGAAATATATGAAATCACATTCAGCTATTTACCACCAACTATTTTGTGATAAAGAAAAATCAAATTTTGAAATTAGTATTTTATTCTTTATTGAGAGTTAAAAGCATAAAAAAGCAGGTAGAATTGTAAAATTGAATCTATTTTCCTTGTAATTCTTCCAAGGGAAAAATAAGTCTCATAGATATAGTGAAATTAGTGTTGCATCAACTACAGTATGGTTGAGATAAAATGGAGGAAAATTAAGTAACAAATGGACTAATTGTGCTAAGATATTTTCATTTCTCAGCAGACAAAATATCAACTTTTCTATCTTATTTACTTTATGAATTTTATAGACATGGGAGCTATAAAATATCAAATTATACTAAGAAAATATTAAAACATAATTTCTTTTCTTTTTTTGAGAGGTCTACTACTCCTTGAATCTAGCTATGACCCATGTTTATTGTATTTTTTCTTTTTTATTTACATTATTTAAACAGTTTTCATGAATTTCAGTATCAGTACTATTTTTGAATGTTAAAATGTTGGTATTGGTGGGATCAAATTTTATGAATTATTGCACAGTACAAAAAATGACAAAAGAAAACAAAGTAGAGGATACTGCCATTGGAGGCCAAAGGTTGTCCTAATTTGGGATCTTTTCATAGTCTGACCTGCCATTTTGCTTCTGTATCACTGGACAATGAGACAAGTAGCTTGAAGATAGCTTGAAAATTATTGATCTGTCTAAGAATTCTACTTACTTAATTATAGTGATTATATTTCCCATTGCAACTTCTGTATAAATATTGCTAATAGAGCTGAGTTATTTCTCTAAAGTTATACATATTTACATATTACTGCATAGAAAATTATATGGACCTGTAACTGAATGTGAGGCAAATGTAACTCATCATCTTTAATTTGTTTGAGAAGTAATTATGAAATGGAATGACTGGTGCTATGGTAATTGTAATTATGACCCAATTTCTCTACAATAAAATTCTCAGCTAAATAGGTAATATATGACATTTTCATGAGTTAGCTTAGCAGTTTGATTAAAACATAAAATGTCTCATGTCAGTCTTGGTTATACTTTTATTCATACCATATGGTCGATCATCTGTGTAACTGTCTTCCTAACTGGTTTCAGATAGCTGAAAATGAAAATATATTTTTTATAACTAATATAGAAAATAAATATTTCCCATCATAAATATAAATGCATTTGATTTTCTATCACTACCTTATCTACTTTTTTGAAAGCCAAGGATTTCATTTAATGGTTAGCAATTGCTGTTGAAAGAAAAGAAGTCTTAAAATTATAAAATCTAAGAACTAAAAATTCCTACAATATTACCTTAATTTTGTCATTTGATAGAAAGGAAAGACAATTCCTGTTGTAAAATTTCAATGTTCCTTCTAGGGTGAATGGATTGAAATATTGTTGATTATTCTTTGAAGGCCACTACACTTCAAGGCTTTAGATTTAATGTGACATTTCACACAAAACAGACGTGTTGATTACATAATAAGTAAAGTGTAATTCAGTTTAACTGCTCTACAGAAGTTGTGAATGTTCATAAAGACTGACTGTGGTAAAATAGATTTCATAATTGTGTTCATGAAGCAATATGAATGTTTATCTGGGGTGGCTGATAATTTTTCTTCAAAATAATACTAAAGATACATCAGAAAAATGTTTTCACATTTTACTTGGATTTTTACTCTCTTTCTCTCTGTCTGTCTCTCTCTGTTTCTCTGTTTACTAACATTTGTGTGCAAACTTGAAAACAAATGAACTCTATAGTGCTTTGTTGAATAAAATAAGTTTAAAAAGCAGGAAATGAAAATATTTTTGGTGATTCATAATTGGCTAGACTTTTACTTTATACTTGTTCTTTGTCAAATAATATGTATGTGTATGTTATGTATTTTGATTATTTTTTCATACAAGATAACATAAGTACTTAGGCCTCATAGCTACGTATGGGTTTCTTTGTAGTTTGTAGAAATCTGACAGAGATTGAATTATTCCACCCATTTTCTGGAGTGAAGTTGATTTATACAGGACAAGTCATTCTTTCTTATAGTCAGAGTTGCAATGATGCAAAATACTGTATCTTCTGAACACATGTGTTTTCGTGTACCCCGTTAAAGTAACCTCACTAAAAAATGCAGAGGAGGACATACAAAAATGAGAGCCAATCAGGTATAAATTTGGGAGAAAAATGGATTTTACTTCATGTAAATTTAGTCTATAATTTATTTACAGACACCAACCCCAATATTTATAAACATGTCATTCTCAATTGCTGCTATAAAAAATAATTTCTCAGTTGCTAACTCAGATATACAATGCATAGCATGTAGGCAAGTAACAACTGTTTTTGCTAAGGCCCAGTGATTGAAGGCTACTTAACATGCTCTTCATTGTCTCTGATTTAAATATCTTTTCATAAATAAAAGGTCAGAGCTGTTTTAATCTCTGGAAGACACTAGCTTAAGTTTAGCAATTCACTGTCAAATTTTAAAAATCTTTTATTAGTATATTTTTTCAGTACATAATAATCACATTTAGTGTCAGGGATTTGTATATGTCCATAGTGCATTTCAATTTCCTTCTTTTTTTCCTGTCCCTCTACCTTTTATTTTTCCAGCATCAGATTCATTAATTTATCTTATAAGAACTTAAAAAGTCAATTATCATATATACAGATTGAAAATCAGATTGACAGGTCAAAAACATATAAAATATGTAAGAAAATTGTATTAAGTCAAGGTACAGTTTTAGACACATTGTACACACTGGATTACAATACCTTTTTTTTAATTCTCTTTTTTTCCTGTTATCTGTCTTTGTCCAAATTTTTTTAGCTTTGTACTTCTGCAGTGATTTTAAGTTCAAATACATTTCATCAATAATATTTTAAATTGCTAAGATGTATAAAGATTCCATGGAAAGCTATCATCATCTCTTCTTACAGAAATTAAACATGGGGCTGGGCATTTAGCTCGGCCGTATAAGTGCCTGCCTTGCAAGCATGGGGTCATGAGTTCAACCCCCAGTACTGATAAAAAAATAAAAGTTCTATAAAAAAAGGAATTAAATATTCTAAATCTTACTATTATTAGGACATGCAATGGTTATCCAAGATTGTACTCAAAACTTCTTTTGGGCTCTGTGGTCAAAGCTAATTTTGGAAAAATTAAATGCAGTGACAAGTCTTTTGTGTCCACTTTAATTTCAACTGACTGATTTCATAGGACTAATGAGGCACCACACTGGAAAAAGAACAATGATTCAAAAAAGGTACAAGAAACATATTCTAAAATATTCTTAGTTACACAATGTAATGTAATTGAAATGACTAGTTCATTCTCTTTTTAAATAATACAGTATTTTACAATTTAGTCAAAGATCTGAATCTACACATGTGACTAAAATGGATAACAAACTTCCCACATCTATATAGTTCAGATTTTCCTATACACTTTATTGTATTATAAAGCCAAGTTTATACTGTTACACTGAAAGAAGAAAGAGAAAATATCCTGTTAAAATGTTAATTTTATGTAAGCATCTGGTAATGGATAGTATTCTGGTGAATATTAAAACCTTTACCAATGGAGAATTTGAATACATGTTTCTATCAGTATACCATATTTCAAATTATTCTTTCATTATTCTTTATTCTTCATTATACTTTATTCTTCATTCTTTAACATCTTATAAAGCTATTGTAGTTTTAATGAAAACCTCATGAAAATAATGCCATTATAATTTAGTTTAAAATCTGTAATATTCTAATGTTTCAGAGATGAATATAAGCATATCTACTTTAGAATGCATTCCCAGGCTAAACAAAGAAAATTAAGGATCAGATCTGTGAAAGTCATAAAATAAATTTTGAGAATTTTTCCTAACAATTAAAGAAATTCCTTAAAAGAATCTCAATGTAATTAGACTTGTTATAATTATATATAATTGTATTATATAATATAATAATATATAGTTATAATATAATCTAAATGGGCTATTTCCACTTTGAAATAAATCTTCAGGACAATGCTAAGTTACTGTGAGTGAAATAAATGCTGAAATGCAAGTGCTTAATTGAGCAAGTAGAACATATCCTCTGGGATAAGTAGCTTTTTTATGAATTGGCAATTGTTTCCATTAATAATTGATAGATCATAGATATTCCTTTGTGCATACTAATATCTTTTGAGTCTTTTTGATACTAGTGAATGACAAGAAAAATAAACACTGGAGAAACCAACATGGAAATCTAATCTCAATTATCTCTCTTCATTGGACTGAGTTGTGCTCATATATCATATAATATACATAGTACAGTCACTATGACAGTCTGCGGGACTTGCAACCTAAAGTGCTAAAATACTACATTGCTGAGTTCTGCATAGTACATAGGCCTAACTGGGAGGTACATCAATAGATCTGATTAAATGATTTTTATTTTTGTGTGCCCTTAGTCATTTCTCAACTTTTTAAGTTACTGTTTTTGAAATCATGTCAGAATACCTTTTCAGTATTCTACTGTATCTCTAAGGTGTTTTGATCACCAAGATTCTAGGGAAAGATTAGCTCAATGTTTTTATTCAAATTAGGAAATAAATGCTGTATGGTTCATACATCAAATTTCAATGAGTTGGATGACAACATGGAATAAATAATTACATATGTATATATATAGATGAGATTTTAGCATTGTGCTTGCTAAATTGCTACATATATTATGGAACAATAGTATATGCATATTATCATGTACAATATTATATATAAATAAAACATTATATTTAATTTATTATAAGTGGTGAATGAACTGAAAAGGGTGTGTTTCTCTATAAGAGAGACTTTATCATAAAATTTACATTCCTCAAATCATGGATTAGCAAACGTTCCAGGATATATTTTAGGCTTCTACATGTTGTTAGTCATGATATCTCAATTCTGTTGTAACACAAAAGAAGTTATAAAACAAAATCAACTGAGAGTAGCTTTTTCCCAATAAAGTTTTATATATATAGGCAGGTGATGGTTTTCACTTGGCTCCAAACTGCTATATAATTTCCTGCTTCAGTTAAGTGAAAAACAGATATTGACTATACCTATTGTTACTGTGACTAATTCTACAACAGTAGACAATATACGAAAAAGACTATTAGTCTGCTGAACTTTGATATTGTTTTGCTTTTACTAAATAATATCAATGAATTCTACAATGTGTATCTATGCCAGTCATTTAGCATTATTTTAACTCTAAAATTGTAAATTTTATTAAATGAGAAAGTCATACAGTATGACATAGGCTGTCCCACTTGTCATCCCATAGCCAAGTTTGACTCTTCAAATTATAGCATACTGTTTAAAGCAATTAAAGTAAAATACTTTGTTGTTTAAAACAGTTACTTGTGTCTATAAAGACCATATCTGTTATTTCCGAAGTGTTAATGAGTTTGAATCAAAACATTCACAACCATTAACAATATATATTTAAAGAGGAAATCATTCTCAAAAAGTGATAGAAAATGAAATATGCCAGAAAAAAATAAACTAGAAGCTTTCTATATGATAATTATTACATCATAGAGTTTAAAACTTCCATTTTACACAATTACCACAGAATTTTCCTGGAGATTTCTGTAATGCTCCTATAGATTCAAAATAATTATAGTTCAGATATAAATACTATTCATGTAGCCACTCACTCAAATTGCTGAAAACCATCAAATTGTTTCTTGAGAATTTTTACTACTCAGAATATGATAAATATTAATTCTTGCAACAAAATTTTAAAAATTTAACCTTGTATGAAGACAAAATGTATTCCTAGAGGCCATTCTCTGAACATGTAGCGAAAGTGTCTGTTACTTTTCATCTGTCCATGCATACCCAATCTATGGCAATATAAACTTATTTTTATTCATTTAAATCAGAGTCTAAACAAATTTGAATCATGAAACATCTTGGTTTATGAAGGCTTTTCAGCTTCCTTCACAAATTCTATTGCTAAAATAATTTAGAAATTTCATAATGTTAAGTTTCCAAATAAAATATATTGGACATATTTTAGTTTTTTAATTTGGTCAAGGAAAACAGCTTTAAATCAATTATCCACAGTTTGCAACATATAATCAAGAATTTTGACAACATTTAGATATTGAGTTGCCAAGCTGTTAGCAACCAAGAGATATGATTAGACATCCAAATTAATAAACACCTGTAACAATAGAATAGCAGATGTTCTAGGAATACAGCTAAAACAAAATTTAAGTTTAAAAATATGATCATATTCCTTTACAATGTGTCACCTGAATTAGACTTTATGATCTTTATTATATTAATCTTACTAAAATTTAATGGCTTCAATTGTTTCCTTTAATAGGCTTTTTTATTTTAAATGATGATAAATTTTTGAGATCAAAGCCTATTATAAAAAAATTGAAATTATCAGTTGAAGACATGACATGTGTGTATGTATATATATGTGTATAAGATATGTACACATTTGGTATGTAATGTAGGATCTATTATTTTAAAATGTGTGATAACTCAGATCCAGCATATGTAGTTTTAATCAATACTTATATACATAACTTGCATAGATTTATAGTTTTAGACAAGGTATATTTGTTGAATGGTGGTTCTTTTAATACAATGGTTGATATAATACACTAAACTATGCACCTAGAACTTTCCTTTAGAAGCATGTGTCATTAAAATAATATAGGTCTATTGTATATACAGAGAAAGATTGATTATATGAAAGAAGCACTTACAAGTAAGACCAAAAATAGTTCCTACCTGAAGAGCTAATTTGATGTATAAATATGTATACTTTCCCAGGCCAACTAAAAATGTGATAAATCTCCTATTCACATTTATGTGATATTCAGGCAGGTATCATTTTAACAGCATGTGTTCTAATTGTCAGAATATTGAATTATTTTTTCATGAAATTCCAATATTATATGCAAACATTATTCCTCTATCTCTAAAGACATTTGAAGAATCTGAAAATTATTCCATGATATAGGTAGGATGGTCATTACTATATTCCTTTTAATGATTATGAGCTTATAATTACAGAGGGTAGGCAGGGATTCATTGTAGAGACAGTCTTCATCCAGTCCCCAAGTTCGTGGCAAATCAGTGTGTTTCGATAACATCAGTTTTGGCAGTGGCAAAATCCAATTGAGTAGTAGACAAATCCAAGCATAAGTTTCAAAATAAGCTACTGACAGACAATACAGGTGGTACACAAGTTTGAATATAGGCTGAAAGTTTTCTGGAGGAAGATAAAACGTGTTTATAGAGAAAGGATCATAATTACACACACTTTCAGATAATAAAAGTAATGATAGTAAATTTTTCAAAATTGACTATAACACTAAAATATAAATATATTTCCACTAATTCCTGATTTTTAAAATCTATACTAATGGTTAAATGGTAAAATACATTTCTGTGTGAAAATTTACATTTCATCTTGCTATAAATTTTGTTCTAAGTGAATGAGGAAATGTAATGTTAAGGTTTATTTTCCCTGCTTTTGTCCTTTGTTCCCTCTCCCCCTTTCCATAAAGTCACAGGTCTTCTCAACCTATTCTTCATGTTAATTCTGACACTTTAGAAACTTAGCCTTAAGTCTGTAAAGACATCTTTAAAATGTCTCTGTCTATTATGGGCCGCCTGTCGCTATAATTATTTGAGAAGGGCTCTGTTCTTCCAATATTTTATGTCAACTTCTCTTTTTGATGGACCGGATTTTAATAATAATCCTGTACCACATTTAATTCTCTTGATCTGTCCAAATCTTGACAAGAGTATTGGGTGTTTTCCTAAGTATTTATTCTCCTGGCTTATTTGTATCTAATATAGCAACCTATTAGTTACCACTATAATATAAATAAGTGTTCATTTCTTTATTCTTTGCTGGTTATTTGTATTTAATTTGTTAAATACCCACTTCTTACTCATATTCCAAAATGTATTTTCAGAAAATATAATGCCTAATGTCTGAATCTTACCATTCACTCTTGGAAGGAATGTGTTCTTTGTTGTTCAAGAGGGTAGATTTAAGACTAGTGTAAGGAATTCAGAATATTTTTGTTTAGCTTAATGCAATAGCGCACAAAGTTTTCTGTCCAACAAAAATTAACTAATGGACTATGGATGTATGGAATCACAAATTAGATAGCTGTCAGTCATAGAATTTGTAAAAATTGCTTCTGTAGTCAAGATAACCTAGTCTGATTGTCCATCAAGTTCCTGTTCAACTATTAGTTTCTATAACTGTTTCAAAGGCATTTGTGATTATAAATTATCATAATCTAGGTCCACTTTTTTATTTTTTCATTTAGCTGTATTGCATTACTCAGTTTTATCTTTCATGTTATTTATTGATATTGAAGGAAAAAAATATGTCCTCATAAACTTTCTGTGGATTAAACTTTTAGAACTCCAACTAGACTTTAAAATGTAAAAACTATGTATTCTTGGTTATTGGCACTCAATTATTACTATAATTATTATTATTATCATTATTATATACCTTCCGCTGTCAGTCAAGATTTGATGCAGACCTTATTTTTTTCTTCAACTACTATGCTTTCTTGCTTTGACAAGTATTTTTATATTACATGGTGTTGTTTTTATCTTACCAACTTTACCTTTGGAAAATCTCTTACACAATTACCTTTGGAAAATTTCTTGTTTACAGTGATTTTTTTTCAATTCTGATGATCAGACAGAAGACCTGACCCTAGATGTGCTCTCTACCACTGAGCTACCTCCTCAGTCATGTTTACCTGTTTTTATTATTTTTTTATTTTAAAAACAAAAAAGAATAAAAACCGTGATCTGAACAATTACTTTGAAGATAACAGTATGCAATGTATTAACTCGTGTTAATTTCCTATTATTTTGCTTTGAATTTCTGTTTTTATTACTTTTAATTTTATTTTGTTCTCCATAAGATTTTGAAGTTTATGTGTGAAGATGTCTAGAGAAAATCCTTATTTACAGTAAAAATGCATAACACATAAATGTAATGTATACATTAATTAATAAATGGATGCTCAAATGGGAAATTTTTCTTGTTTTGCCTACACAAAGTTTAAGACATAATAGAGATGACATTATTGGTCTTTCCATTGGGCTGCTGTTTCCATGTCGTCTTTGCATGTTGCAGAGAGCAGAGGTCATTCCTTATTCTTGCTTCCATTATATTTCCCAGCAATGTGCCATAATCAAATAATGGTTAATCAATATATTTTTAAGATAGAGGTAAATTTATTGTCTTAATGGAAGTGAAATAACTTTTCTTAAAAGTAGACCGTTTCATTATTAAAAGCAGGAAGAAAAGGAACTATGTTTTTGTTGTTGTTGCTGTTGGCTTGTTTTTTGGTTTTGATCCAAAGGAGGTTAAAAAACAAAAATTTTATAACTTGGAATAACATAAGCAAAGGGTGATAATCAGAAATATAAGATGTGATTTGAGCCCTGATCTGTGAATTTATAAATTTAATGATTGTAGAAGTCTAAGGATTTTGTTTTGTAATTAAGGCAAATAATCTCTTTCATTCCATGTTTACTATGTATATTAAAAATCAAATAATCATCAGAGGATATTTTTAAGTTTGTAAAATTATATACAATGAAAACTTCACCATTATGAGAAATATTAAATTAAAAAATTAAATATGAAGCCAAAGGTCATCAATCTAATAACTACAAGTAAAATTAACAAGTAAGTGTCTTCATTTCAACTAGGGAGGGAATACAGAGACAAAGTAGTAGAGAAGACCAAAAGGCAAAGGATAAATAAATATAGGAAGAGAGAGGAATAGAAAGGAAGGGAAAAAGAAGACAAAATATGTTAGAAATGATTTCAAGGAAAAAATGTGGCCAAGATAATGAATCATCAAGAAAGAAAATATTATTTGATGAGGATGTGAGAGCGGCCCCCTCAGGTAGGCTGAGTTCTTTAACCTGAATTTTCATCTATTTCAACACAACAGACTAAGGAAGGTCAAGGATGAGATAGGATAATGTGTCAGCACAGCAGAGGACTGAAAGCCAAAATGATATATCCTGTGGAAATGAGTGAGTCCTAAGGCCAGACAGAATGAAATGCACTTACACATCTTTAAAAATACAGATGGCATCAATAATTTGTATCTTTACTTTACTGAGACTCCTTTACATAAAATGTGATTTCTAAGTCAAACTCTATTAGGTATTAGGAGAATGCCTTCTGTAGTGGCGATGACCATAGTAGATTCATGAGTGCCCTTGACTCGACTGCTCCTTTTCTTTGTGTTCAGTGTGACACACAAGTAAAAACTCTGCTTCCACCAACCTGGCTTAGCGCACTTTTCCCACAGATAGTTATCTTATATATTGCATCATAAGGTGAACCTTTATAAATCATTAATCTCATTTTGATGATCCTTGGGAGCCATGTGAATGTATGGAAAACTGGCTGCTAAAAAGGAGACCCCAGCTGAATTCTCAGAAGACCAAGATGAATGTGTAATTTTGGGTTATTTTTCATGTTTATAGAAATAATGGCTATGGTGAACAACAAGTTGCTCCTTTATTGCTTGCTCTTTTCATTAGCATTTGTGTTACTATTACTTGTATTTGTAAAGATGCTTTGTAGCTTTCAGTTTGAATTTCCCCTTTGAACTTTAGTTCTTTTGTGATCTAAAAGCACTTAAAATAAATCCTTCATCTTATAGCTTCTGTGCTCCAAGGAATAAACTACAGTTCTGTAACTCATACTATGCTTATTTCTCTAATACCCATAATATGAGAAGAATAAAAGCATATTGTAATTATCATGCATATTGTCTATTTTAAGCTAATTTTAAAAGATGGGAGCCTATGTTATTGATGACTATGCCCTATTGAAAGCACAAGCATATATACATTTTTAGAACAAAAAGCATCAGCGTTTTCATTCATTGTTTACTTTTAGTCATGCAAAGATGATTACCTATTGTAAATTTGAACTTATTATAAACCATTGCAGGAAAGAACATTTTTTCCTTATTTCAGCTTTTTTTCCTGCATACTAATTATTGCTTGTTTGGTAATACTTAACACAACCAACCATATAAAATAAAACACAACCATGAATTTTATGTGAAGTTTGAGTGAAGAAAATCAATTTATGGATTTCTTTAAATATATATTTTAAGAAAAACTTTGATATTTAAGTGCAAAATTGAACTCTCTACTAGTTTATCTTCAAATGTTCTAGGAAACAAATCAGAGATGAACTATAAGTCCAATAAGTTTAGAATCTTGTTCAAGTGCTGAGACATGTATAAACATAATTCTGATACAGAAAGGAGTAACAATATCGAGAGGTATAGAGGTAAATGAACAGAACTTTTCAGAGGAAATAAAGTACTTTTTTTCTGCTCTGGGCAACAAGAAAAGTCTTGTGGAAGATATAACATTTGAACTAATTATGAATTTAAACATTAATTTACAAAAAAAATTTTGATATATTCTTGTGGAGAGTGAAAAGGAAATATAAAAAAAGTATTTGTTGTCTAAAACAAGAATTGCACCTTTATTGAAAGGTAATATACGACTGACATTGATACTCTTAGTATGTATATACTCCAGACAAGAGAGTTCTAGAGTTTGTAAAGATTATTCATAGCATCTTAACTTTATATACAGTTTTAATGGTATGTAAAATAACATGCATCTGGCAAACTGAATTTATGAACTGTACTGTTTCATTACGACTAAACTAGCTCTCCTTAAATGAGACCTACTCTGAAATTCTTAGAAGAGAAACCATGGATTGAAGATAATTAAAAGGTAATTCCAAACAAAGAGTAAGAAAGTGTCAAAATTGACAATTTTCTTATTCCTCAGAGAATATATTGGCCAGTCACAAAATGAAATCTATGATAATATAATCAAAACTGACAAGAATTAAGTCAATAAAATTAACTAACGAGAAGACTGCTTGGGATCAGTATTGAAAATCTCTAATAGTAATTTCAAGTTATCCAAAGGGAATATGGTTTCATGAGTTTATTTATAATAGCATCAATAGTAAGATATCTTAGTTTTTCATCTTTACTCAATCCCTTAAAAATGTATATTTTTATATAGGCTTTGTGATCTACACACCTTAACACAATAGTGCACATATAACTTGTAAACATACATATATAAAGAATGAAAGTAATGTATATGTCACTCAATCTATCCTGGGCAGAGGACACTAAACAAAGGACCTAAGGTGACCTATTGGCTAAAATAGTGAATATTTTGCTATTTAAACTGCCAGAAGCTCCATGTGAAGAAGAGAGGCCTTTAGCTTGCCAGCTCCTGTCATAAACATGTTAGCCTTCTTAGAGCTAATTCCATAGAACTGTCACAGCTGTAATAATTTCTGAGAAAATATCACTTTTCCCAATGGGTAAGAGTGTAATTCAGTAACCAAGTGTGAGCCACTGAAATGAACTCTGTGAATTTCTTCCTGAGACAGATAAATAATTTGTGTTTCATTCAAAGTAAGTTTCCTATCATGTGCTGTACGTTTTCTCATTTCTAATTCTTTTCTTCCTAAATAACCCCACTTAATTGGAAACCCAGTGTCTGAAATTTCAATGACTATTTAAAAAAATAGCATTTGGGGAGAGTTCTAGATATTAGAGACAGGCACTCACATTAACCTAGTTCAATATATTTATCCTCCATAATTAAAATTTTTGAAAAATCAAAATATTTGGGATTTATTTTCAGAAAGAGAGCCATGCATGAAAGAGACCCTGTGAGAAATGGGTGGTGAATGGTCTGATACTCAGTACGTCTTTTATGACACACTGCAGGGGCACCACGACAGAACTCACATCTTTTAAAAAAGAAAAAAAATGTCTAGAAATAAAAGAGGGTAAAAGGAAAAAAGGAAGAAAATCTATACATGTTTATATCCTTTCTGTTTAGGGCAGCATCGTATCAACAAGTGACCCTCCAGGTTGAGCCACACAATGTAAATTCACATGCAAGTGTGTGAGTCTGTTTTATCTCATGGCAAGAAATTTTTAGAGCCAGAGCATTGTCAGATAAGAGGAATGAACACACAGATGGGCAAATGTTAAATAATTATTGTTTTACAATATTCTCTTAACTTTTTTAATGGAGGAAACATTAAATACTTTGTCTTATACTGAATTAGACAAACGATTAGATAATAAATCTGACAAGAGGAAAAAGTAAAATAGTGCTAATTGTGTATGTCTGAACTACTGCTTATTTTTTCAGGCTTTTAAAATAAGCATTTAAAATTTGACTTTAGGTCACTTTACAATATTAATAATTCAGTGAAGACTATAAAACAAGAACACAAAAATATTCACACATGAGCATAAAAACTAGCTGAATAGAGCAATATGTACTAAATCTCACTTTACCTGAATAAGCCACCTGCAAATGTGAACTTTTTTTGTGGGGGGAAGGCCGGGGGCGAGTCACATGGCTTGGTTCCCTATGCGCTGCTGGACCATGGGATGAAAAAAAAAAAAAAAAAGTAAACTTTTCAGTGTTTCCTAAAATTTAATAATTATCATACTGCTCGAATAGGTTAGGCGAGGGAGGTTATGCAAAAGACCAACTGGCATGTTTTATCATTGCACAAACAAGGCCTGAGACTGGTGGCAAGGTAGGCACTTGAACCAGCCCTGTACCCAGTGTGTTAACTGTACAGATCTTGGCTATAGAGCGGCCTTGTTCACTTCTGTATATTCCCTCAGCTTAGGAGAATAGTGTGCCCGGAACGGATTTAGAATTGAATAGGTGGGATTTGAGAAGGTCAAAGTCTAAGTAATGTAATTACAATACTTTCTTAAATTAAAAATGATTATTTTCGGAGCCCATAAGATCTGGTCTGATATCACAGAAGCAGGAACAGCCAGTATATCATCAGGTTTTAAGAGGAAGCTGGAATAAAATACCCTGGCCCTCTAAAAGACAGTGTACATGATTAACGCTGAGGCTACTGCCAACAGGAAAAAGAGGGGCTCCACAGTCGGAGAATGTGATTGTATTTACAGTGCACTGGCTTTGATTAATGTGCACAGTCAGAGAAGTAATGTGTCGAAGGTGAGAAAAGACCTGTTTTCAAATGTTGGTGCTGAGCACAGCTTTCCCATTAAGTCCTGAGAAGATGTGGATGAATAATGACTTACATTCTCTTTTCATGGGATTTCAGGGAGGACGTGGCAGAGTAACTTTGCAGTATGTGAGAGAAGATACAAACAACTTTCCTTGTCAGTTTTCACAGCTCACATTAATTTGGAGAGTCACACAAGGAAGTTTATCCCACCTTCCAGTTTCAATAACCAACCATTTCCTAGAGCATTTTTAATGATTTTAAAAATAGTTTTAAGTGTTCCTGGAAAGTATGCAATAAGGACAGTTTCTGAATGTCTTATGAAAACATGTTCTGGAATTTTAAAATCCTGTGAGTCTCAAAGAGAAGAGGCATAAATATAGTAATCAGTGAAAAGGTTTTCTCCTTCTCCAGAATGGGGCTTCTCTCTTATTGTTGCATTCCAAAGTGTAATGTGTTTACAGGGAATGTGTTTTATGTGCATGCCAAGGTAGGACAGAGACTGTTTAAAATGTATTGTAGTTGCTAAGAAGAATAACTCCAGATACATAAAATATCTGCCCAGGAACCCTGATATCTTCAGACCTCCACATCTCCCCACATCACCTCTTTTGGTCTGAATCATAAGTAAAGCAGCATACAACTAGTAAACCATTAAGAACCAAGGACTGGAGCCTTGCACTGGTAGTTAGAATGACACAGGTCATGTTAAAAATAACTGGCAAGTAGAGAAGCAACATCTAGAGTTGTCTCCACTTGTTTGAACTACATTCTTGGAAACCAGTGGTTTATTTATAGTGGCAATTTTGACTAGTTGATGGAGATTGCAGAAGGCTTTAGTAGCTTGAATATGACTCTTTAATGTGTCTACCTTCTAACCCCCATGATCTGCAAAAGTTTCCTTACATGAAAAAAAAATGACTTTGCAGGAGAGATTAGTTACATTACAAATTTTGAGATGAAGAGATTGTCTTGAAATTGGCTTAGTGTCTCTAGGACCACAGGTGTCTTTACAAGAGTAGAACAGAAAGGAGAAAGTTGTCAGTGTGCCAGCAAAACCACAGTTGCAGTGATGGGCTTTGAAGATGAAAAGAAGAACCAAATCTGGTGTTATAGACAGACACTAGAAGCTGAGAAAGGCAGGAAAATAGGTTCTTTAATCAGAACATCCAAAACACACTTCACACTTCACCTTTAGCTTAGTGAAATTTAGTGTGGATTTTAATTTCCAGAAATGTAAGATATTCAGTTTATGTCATTTTAAGCCACTAAATTCACGGTAATTTGTTGAAACATAAAACTAATGTTTGAATAATATAGGTCACATCTAAAAGAACTAAGAAATATTGGGAGACTAATAGCAGGAAAAGCAATGTCACTTGTGGGTTATAGGGGAAGTACTAAGCATTAGGATGCATACAGTGACCAGCTCTAGTTTTCTCTTTAGACTTATACAGTCTGGCACTGAAACAATAGATGCTGAGTTGTAATGTTTCTTATATAACCATGATTTTTAGATATGATATTAAAAATTAATTTTTTTAAAAAATGGACTGTCATAGAAGTACTCCTACACAGAGATCATAAGACTCACAGTTAATATTACTGGTTTTGTTGTTGGTTCTAGTAAGTTTGTAATCATCGCAGGCCCTCACTAACAGGCTACATGTCTCTGTGAGACAAAAGCCCATGATGGGATAATAATTATAACTATTTATTTGCCTTTGATAAGTCCACTTTCAGACCCAAGTAGAATGGAGGGAGGAAATAAAGAATGAAAAGAGAAAAATAAATGTCACATTGTTGACAAATTCAGCCAAAAGGAAACTATTTATTTAATCACCTTTGAGATTAATTCAGAAAGTGATGCTTTAACAGAACTTCACAAAGAACAATGACTGAGAACATTTAGTTTTTGTGTATTCCTTTCAATTTCTGAAACATTCTACTGAATCAGGTATCCATTGAATTCTAGTCCTTTAAGATGCATGCTGACAGAAAATCTATGGTGATACTCTCACTATGTGATTTGTTTTTAATTTGGCTCAAAAAGTAGCAAGAACTTTATGTCACCTTAAATGGACCTATTTTCATATAGTTGGAGAAAATTTAAGGAACTTTGAGTTTCTAAGAGATTACTTTCAGGTTTATAGGATAAAGATAGATTTTGGAAACAGAGTGGGCATGTAAGGAAGAAAAGGATGTGATGTGTGCAATTATAGGTGTATCCATAGCATGGCTGGTAACTCAAATTTGTGCAGTACAAACACTGATCATCTGTATGCAGCAGTGTTATATGAGATCTGAGTGAAAAAATCAAACAATTGTAACAGTTCCTGAAACAAAGTAAATATGTTGTCTATAAAGTTTGTTATTTTGCATATTATTTTCCTTACAAAATTACTACAGAAAAATATAAAATATAAAATCTTTATTGGAAGAACTGAAGAAGTTTGTTTTATAAAAATAAAATTCAAAGTGTCTAACTAGCCTCCTCTATGTGTTTAGTGGTTTTTGTTTTGTTTGTTTAGGGTTTTGTTTGTTTGTTTGATTGATTTTTGACCACTGTGAAATTGTTCTCTAAATTCTGTAGTCTGTCTAGGATTTGATATCACACTAATAGGTTAAGGATAAGCTGAGAAACAAGAGACCTGAAAAAGGGGAGAAAAGTGTACGACTCAAATCTTACTAAAAAATTACTTTGTGGATTTGAGGAAGGGTATTCTAATTTCCTAAACACACATGAAAACCTAAAAACAATACAAAGACTAGCAGCAATTATAATAAAAATAACCACAACTACCCTTCCAGATTGATCTCCCCAAATATCTCTGAAATAAGTCCCATCATTGTTTCATAAACAAATGCAGTGTTTAACAAGAAAGTCTAACATTATCTTGTAGAAAGAAAAATACATGTAATTGTTTTTAATAGTGGACCATCTACATTGTAACAATTCCAAAACAAGAAATAGAATTGGCCTTATGCCCAGACAGAGTATGTTTTATAATCTCACTGTATTGGTGAAGAACTTTGGTTCCTTCCCCAATTTTTTCTCTCAGCTTGTTCACATCCAAAATTTCACAAGTTTATTTTTGCTAATCCATATGGAATTGCCCTGGAAATATGTGCAGGGGAAATGTTGTGGATTCATTTTTTTTTTTATCATAGGCCCAATGGCAATGTCGAATGAAATAAATCAGACAAATAAGCTTACATAACATGTAGTACCTCTCATTCGAGCAAGAAAAAGAACAAAGAAAGAAGCACAACAAAGAATGGATAGAAGGAAACAAAGGGACAGATGGCTTGAAAATAGGAAGGTGGCCATGAGACAAAGGCAAGGAGACAGGGAGATGGGAACACAAAATAAAGTAGAATAAGTGGCCATATGGCTTTCTTCAGGATCACCTGCCCTGCTTCCTCCAGGGCGTACTTGTATCTTGATTTTCCTCTATTTTACTTGGCCCAAGCTTGCTGTAAAGAGCCAGTTTCTCTCTCTTCACTTTTACTTTTTCAAATAAAGTTAGCCACTGCTTAAAAAAAAAGATATGTGATGTGCAGGAACCTAATAACCTCAATGAACATAAACATTATATGCCATAAACATGAGATAAGATGTCAACAAAAATGAGAATAGGGGAAGGTGATTTAGAGGAGATTGGAGGGAGGTAAGAGGGAAAGGCAGGAGCATAAGTACAGAAATAAGCTGCCTTATGTACATGTAACCACTCCCCAGATGATTGTAAACTGCATGGATTGCAAACATATACTAATAGAAAAATGCATTTTCTGGCATCCTATGCAGGTTTCTGAGTGTACGTGTCGAGAATGGATGGTAGTGTTGTGTACCAATTTATATTCCGACTTTTCTGAACTCTACAACCTCCTGTGAGATGCTCTCATCTCATTTTATTTTCCTGATGTTGGGTGCCTGGTTGCAATAGATCTAGAAGAAGGACATGAATTTTAAGAATTAGAAGGCACCAACAATATCATATACAACTTATTAACCCATGGTCCACTTTGACTGTGATGAGAGAAACAAGTAAAACTTAGTGTGTCTGACCATTGAGATATTTTGATAAGGTTATAAAAGTTAGACTTCTCAAGAGAAACAGAAATGACAATGACATATATAATATATACATTTTTAGACAGATATTTTTCTTGGTTCATGGACCAGCATCTTTCTTTTATACTTGATTCTCAAAGGTTCCTCAGGATACTAATTACTCAAGATGATAGTTGATTATTCGCTAGTTGATTTTCCAAGGACTTCATAAAGTCCTCAGAATTTGAGAATGACATTTTACAACCAAAGGGAGAAAGTTGCATAATTAATGTTTCATCTTTGAATATTAGAAGAACAATAGGTTCTTGCTTGAATCTGGTATCTTTCTTCATTTCAGCATTTTGAGTTTTTTTCATGCTAATTATATTGTTTTCATGGTCATTTTTGTTTTGTATCTAATACAGAAATATAAGTGAAAACGTGGGTAACTTCCTTGTAGAGGCAAATCACTAACCCTAAGAAATTATATCACAGAAATCTGCCACCAAATGGAAATATTCTGTAAAAGAGTTAAGCAACATCACTGAGCAATGGGAAACACTCACATGCACAATTTATATGTGTACATATTTTATATTATTTTTCTTTCTCAGCAAAAGGATTCCATGGACAACACTATCCAAAGTAATACTGTCAGCACATGTAAGAAAAAGTTCAATGTAATCGAGTTGGTATTACTTGGAGAATACTAAAAATCAAATTTTTTTTAAAAATAGCATTATTTATAAAAGGAGAAGGGAAACAAAAATAAACAATTAATTAGCACTTATCATTTACCAAACATTTGATTTTATATTGTTGCTTAACATGTGACAAGAGTAATAATCATTAATTTAATGAAGGAAAATAAACTTAGAGCAGCAAAGTTATTTACCAACATCTGCTTGGCTAGTAAGTGGCAGGCTTAGAATTTATATAAAATACATGTCCCAAGTCCTTGTTCATTTTATTATACTTTATTGCAGCTCCAAGTTAAAATGCTATAAATAAATAAAATAATTATACCTAATGTTACTCTCAGACAAAATGTCCATCTTTTGCATAATAAAAATTATAGTGTAGTTTGTCATCTAGAATGGCATATATCATGTCTGAGTTTGAGTGTAGAGTTTAAAATATGAGGAGAGGAAAGAAAGATACTAAGGATGCAAAGTACAAAAGGCACTACTGTCTCAATAAGACTCCCAAGACTGGAGGGTACCAGAGACCTATTAACCACATTCCCATGATTCTGTGAGGCACTGTAGAGCATTTTGTTGCTAAGACATTAATCTAGGCAGTATTCTTTGAGACTGCTTGTGTGAGTGAGTCACCACCAGTGGACATTGCTCCTGCCCAGCAAACAGCTAACTTCCATCTTTACTCTCTGTTATATACAATGCAACTTCCATCAGTGTCTAAAAAGTCATTTTACTAGTTTCCTTTTTGTGTTTTTTGGGAGGCAGTATAACATAGTTTTCTAAAGCAGACTGTGAGGCCAGATTGCTTAAGGTTAAGTTTATGTATAATATTTATAAGTCAAGATATTCTGAAATGCTCTGTTCTTTAATTTCTTCATCTGTAAATGAGGATAACAATTCTAAAATTAGAGGGTGGATGTACTGATAGAGTTAATGTGTTTACAAAGAGGTTAACATGTAGAAAAAGTAAAGGATGTTCAGTACTAAGGAAGAAAATATGTATGATTATTTTCCATTTATAAAGTGATCCATAATGTTATCCAACCAACTTTATGTAAATAACATACATATATCACAGTAAAAGAGGATTAAGTGGGAAGTTTTGATATTGAAATATGGAGTGCCATTATTAGCAATTACTAAGGGTTACAAAATGAGAACAACATAATCAAATTTACGTTTTACTCTTTTTTTATTAGTTACTAGCATAAAATGCCAGATATTTTTGTAGATATTTTCTGTCTGTCAAAGACAAACTAAGTTTATGAAAGTGCTTGGTGTTTTTGTTCGTAAACATGACTGCTAATTAAGTTGCTACTGATAATCTATATCATCATTTTTGTTTCTTGTGCTTAAACAAAATAAAGAGGAAGAAAAGAAAGAGGCAGGAAGAAAGAAGGAAAAAATGAAAAAAGAAAGAGAGGGAGAGGAGGAGGGAAGGAGACGGCTGAATGCCAGAAATGGAATGAGAGTTGAGAGGGGCAGTGTCGGTAAAAGCAGGCAGCAAGTTCATGTTAAGCCAGTACATTAAGTTTCAGGAAATCCCTTTCAGTCACTTAAATAAAATTTCTATCTCTGCTCCATCACTGAGTCATTGCAGGCTTTCCCATTACATTTTCTAAATTATAAATTTAAATTTATTTTTATTTCTAATTGATGGATAACATCATTTACATTTATGAGTATACATAGTGGTTTTATGTATTGTGAAATGCCTAAATAAACATGTATTTCTGCACACAGTTGTCGCTGGGCCAGTTCAATACTTTAGAGCTCCATCTGCCCTCCTTTTTGGGAAATGGATAGATTATTATTGTAGTCACTGTTTGTTAAAAAAAATTGGGCTCTGATTTCCTTAAAATGTTTTCAAATATTTCAATCTGTACTCCTTCCCCCTCTGGGTATCTTGCTGTGTAGGATTCAACTCAGTGATTTAAGACACAATTTTCTGACAAGGAATCCCCAGAAACCATTATGAAAATGAAGGTGGAAAACCTTTGAATGCATTTCCTAATTTAAAAAACCTTCATTATATGGTATATTTCAGACTGAGAACGTTAAAAATTTATCTTAGTTTCAGTTGTTGTAGCTTCCTCTAGAAGCTTGGCATGCTATGGTATCATTTGTAAAGTGCCTACTTTGGCACTCGGTAGGAAACTTGCCAGGAAATAAATTTAATTAAGAATGTGGAGAGGGAATAATTGTGGTCGGTCATGGTATATTAGAATTACTTTTAAGTCCTAAACCTTATTGTTTCTTTTAAAATAGTGGTCCTCTAATAAGGTTTGTATTTAAAACTAGAGGTAATTCCCCTTTTATCAGCCCAGGGTTTTATGCAGAGGAATACATTATTTTGAGGAGAAAGATACATTAGCTGGGCCCCTTAGATATAACTCTTTGTCTATTGTTTCAGTTAACAAGAGCCTTAGCTGCTCTCCTTAGAAACAACCTTTTTCCATTGTTTAAGACCTTGAAAATTGATGCATTGCCTTTTGGGAGCTTAGACAGCTTTATTTAAGTTTAACTTTCTCTGGAGATGCATAGAAATAATGAAATGCAATGACTTTCTTGAACATAATCATGTACATAACTTCTAGCCTTTCCTGATGTGTAAAGTAAATTTGATAATAGCAATTCAAATATAGTGATGATTAATGTTGATTTTATTTAAAAATAACAAAGCAACTTGTGTCAGCAGATTCAGATGATAAACATTGTTAAGACCAGTTTTTTACTGTGTTGAACAAACTGCTCCATGTGTGCAGGGAAACTTATAGCAATTTGAGAGATGTCACAGAAAAAGGACAAGAACAACAGAATAGGATGTTCTGGATACACAGTGTACAAACGTTTTTGGTGTTCATATTTTCAGGCATAGAATATTCTGATAAAATTTTTGTGAACTGTCTCTGTCCTTTACACAGTGTGCTTCTGCTTAGTAAAAAAAATTCCCCTAAGAACAAATCTATCAGATTTAACACTAAGACATGTACCCTCAGGGACAATCTAAGGTATAAACCAGACATAGACAAAGACTACTTTGAAAAAAAAAAACCTTTTTCTACATGACTAGCTTATTATCTTCTGTTTTCCTTAATATTCGTTCCTTCCCTTGAAGCACTTAAAAATTGCTTTTTGAACCATTCCTTCAGGTTCTTATTTTATGTTATGAAAAAAACAACAAAAATTCAGCAATTAAAACTCTGAAGGTCAATGGTAACACTCAGTAGAGGGTTAGGAAATAAGGCAAGAATAGTTTAAATGGATGAACAACTACATTAATTCAGGTAATTATTTGTCTATTTTTCCAGGATAAAGATGATAGAAAATGTTTCCCACCATACCTCAATCTATTTGTACACAAGTCCAATCTTTAAAGAGTGGAATTCTAAGTAAAAAGATCTACATATGAAGATCTGTGGGTGCTTTTGCACAGTAATGCACCCAAGTCAGTATCTAGTTTCTTCTACAGAAATGCTGCTTTTGAATCAATACAGTCAATCACTAAAAACACAAATGCCAAGTTGCTCCAAACATGCAAAAGTTGAGTTCTCCGTACTACCTTCTGCCTACCCTGAAAATCTTGAAAGCATTCCATGGCATTGTGAACTGAAGTTTATGAAAGTAACAACAATTTACATTTCTGAATGCTTGCTTTGCTTAACCCAAAGTTTGGAGAACTTTGAAGAAACGGACTCATGCAGTTCTCAGAATGTCTGTAAGTGGTACATGCTACTATTATCGCTGAAGAGAAACAGAGGGACAATTTGTCTTTCTTGATTTAGATATAATAATAGGATATGGTCTCTCTCGGGAAATAGTACAAGGTAATGTAATTCCAGATTCATACTCAGTTATTGTGATATATTGCGTTTTCTTTTTATTCTAGGAAGAAGAAATTGCTTAAGAGTTAAAAAATAGTTTTAGGAAGAGTAGAGAGGGAAAGATAAGCTGTTTAAGGAACAGTGCCTGAATGGTATTATTTTAAACATTGCCAATTCTGAGGGAGACCTCTGAGGTTAGAATTCTAATTTTTTTATCTGTAGGTTAGTCGTCCATGTCATGATCAAATTAGAGCACTCCAAGGATAGAAGTGAGGGGTGGGCAAAATAGTATCAAAAATAGATGAGAAAATGTTACAAATGCATCCAGGTCACCACTTTACATCCCACCTAGAGTGTGTTCTTGATCAACTCAAACTGTGTGCATGGTCTGATTGACTGTGTGGTAGCTGATTTTATAATATCCTTCAGAGTACAGATGGATTATTGAGTAGAACAGAGAGTACATTTTTCAGTATTTTTGATGAATTGTCCCCAGTTCTAACTTTGTTTTTGTCTGGGACAAAAATTTTATGAGTTTTAGAAATGCTATAAGGATTTTCTTTTTAAATAGTGTTAGAAGAAGTGAATTTATTTAGGAAAGGTTTGGGCTATCCTCTCCTTGCGTCAGAAATGACTATCGTGGGGCTATGTGGGAAAGTAATGTAATATGTGATCCAAGATAAAGTCCTTTGATTACATATTATGCAGATTTAGGCTTTCCCATATTTGTTTTAATTGTACAGAGGAGATAATATGATATAATTCAGTTAAATGAAAAACTATAAAAGAGTAAAGAATAGAAAAATTTTAAGTAGTCATTCTGATAAAAGTACATTTGCATGTGTATAATGTTTAAAGCATGATTTTTTCTTTCTAAACTCAAGAAAAAACCTTTGCATTTAGGTATCTAGGTCCACACAGATTATCTCTGGCTCAGATATATTATAATAAAATCCCTGGAAATGAACATGAAATGGAATTCATCATCTCTGAAGCATTTACTAACACTTAATGTAATAGGTATTCATTATTTCTTTAAAATTTTTATTTAAAAACATGGTCTAATTGAGATCATTTAAGAAGAAAGTAAATAAAACTAACTGCCAATGTGATATGCAACTAGTTTTTATATATGAATATAAACCTCATGAATAAATATACAGATAGATTTATATTAGTTCATAAGTTCCCAAGGCTGACATATATTCTTTTATTTTCAGGGGCAAAGGACCACTAAAGCATACCACTGATGTGATCTATGCAGCTAAAATGATATCTGAGTCAGGATCAAGGATGGATGTTCTTGCTCGTCAGATTGCTAATCAGGTGAGTTATTTACAAATGTGCATAGTGAAAATCCTTGTCGGTTACTCATTCCTACATTCATTAGAGCAAAGTTGAACTTTTCTCTGTTTGATACTTTTCCTAAGTCATGATTGGATTTCACTGTATAACATTATTAATTTCAAGTAGTAGATCATTAATTTTAAGGAAACAAATTATTTTAGGGAAAACATTTTAGCTTTACATATGCTCAAATTATTTTGAAAATCTTTTTTGTTCAGCAAATACACTCATTTATTTTAGTTGCCTATAAGCAAACAGAATTTTCCCTTGATACTTCAAATTTCTATTTTCACCTACAAAAATAAAAACTTTAAACTTCAACATTTTATTAATTTAGCTTTTGCTGCATCAACAATATATTAAGGCATACTATGTAAAATTAAAGGACAAATAGCAATTTATCAAATCCTCACATGAAGCATAAAATTCAGCAAGCATATAATCCTTACAGAGACTAATGTTTCTAAACATCAGATCCTTTTCATTACTTTTCATATAGTTCTATTTCAATTTTCTAGTTATCAGCTAAATTACTAGAGTTACCTTATGCTTAACTTTAACTGAAAAATTGGTCCATTCTGTTACTTAATGAATTAAGGTATTCAATTGATATTTCAGACTGGGGTATAATATTATTTTGCAGTCTTTATATTGCATTTGACTTGATAATATCTGTTAATTTTCCTTTAGAAAAATAAAACACTTTTCTTTTTAACTTTGCAAGTATACTACATTGGTTCTTGCTTATATACTTAGGGGAAAATCTTATTTGGATGTTTCATATTAATAATTACTATTATTCACTCTCTACTGTGATGGAACATGAAGAAATTTCACTACAAGATAAGACATTTGTAAATATTACAAGGGAGAAAAAAGGGCTAATGATAGTACAGAAAAATATTTTTAAATTACTTGAATATGTATTTTGTTTTCATATTTTATAAATTATAAAAAATTTTATTAATCATCTTTAAGAAGAGATTAAGCATCCCTAAACTGAAAATACAAATCAGACCTACAATCAAAATTTTTGGACTATGGTGATATTGGATTTCAGATTTTCAGAATCAGAATGCTCAGCAAATAAACTCTATGCAGATCAATAAGCAGCAAAGTAAAAACCCTCTTTGAAAAAAACAGCTCAGATGCTGGAATAAAACATTCTAGAGAAGACGAGATGGAAAGAGATGGATCCTCTCAACCCTGGAAAAAAACTAAAGGGAAAAAAAAATGAAAAAAAGAGAAAAGAAGAAGCGTGGATAGAAGGCTGTAGCCAGATGCGCTCTGATGGGAGTCGTCCCACTGTGTCTGAAATGCTGCTGGAATGCGAAGACTTGCAGTTGCGGTGAAGTTGGGGGTTAGCAATGCCCAGCCAGAGGATGTGGTTGTGGAGGGAAGCCACGCAGCAGAGAACAGCACCAGCTCAGAGATCTGCACTAGCTCAGCTCATAGTGAGTGTGGGGAACTCAGTCCTCCTGTGGGAGTGGGTGATTGTCTGGGTGACATTTTGGAGTCCAGCAGGATAAGCCCGGAACCAGAACTTCAGCAGCTTCAGTGAGCCACTCCTAGCACAGAGCAGATTGGTGAGAATTGCTTGGACTGAGTGCTGCCCCTGTGCACAATCCAACAGCCAAGGATGAGGTCTCCCTGATTCTATCCCTAACCAGCCCCATCCATGCGGCACACACTATCATGGTGAAGACTCCCAGTGGTTGTCCAGCTCAGAAGGGAGGGGCCAAACTTCCCCACCACTGCTTGTACTTTAGTGGCTATCAGCAGACTGGGGAGAGCAGCAATCCCTAGCCAGCATGCTTCAGAGTAATCGTAGTCAATACAAGAAGTACCAGGGACCTGCAATATCCACTTGTCTGGAAGAAACAAGAAACATGGAAAAAGGAAAAAACAAAAGGAAGTCTCCAGCCTGCAACCCAAACAGTACTGGCCCAGAAGAGGTAAACACAGAAGAATTCAGGGTTTTCACACCTGTGGTTTTGGTAAAAGCAGCATCTGACATAAAGAATTATCTTGGTGACAGCTCAAAACAGAAATACCAATACATGTAAAGGAAGATATAAAAAATAATAAAAGAAATGTTAAGTATCCCTCAAGAAGACACAGATGGAAGAGTGGAGGAGCATAGAAAAAGGACAGAAACCTGCAGTGAAGAATATAAAAAAAATCTAGAATACATGAAACATATTCAAAGAGATTACCAGGAAATTAAAAACTCCATTGAAAACTGGCAAATCTTCTTGAAAGAAACTAAAGATAGACTATCAAACCTTGAAGACAGGTTTGCAACATGTGAGTGTGAAAGGAAAGATCTCTTCAAAATAACAAGGAACCAGGAAGTAACAATACAAAGGCTAGAAGATGACAAGAGAATCTATAACTTAAGAATAAAAAATGTGAGTGAAGAAGCAGGGATAAACACAAATGAAATACAAAGTCTATTTACAGAAATAAAGAAAACTTCCCAAGCATAGGAAAAGGAAATAATTTTCAGATATATGAGGCATACAGAAGTCCAGCCAGGTATAACTAAAATAGATCTACACCTAGACATATAATAATCAAGATCCCAGAAATTCAGCATAAGAACAGAACATTAAAAACTGTCAGAAAGAAGACACAGATCACCTATAAAGGAAAACCCATCAGAATCATTACAAACCTGTCAACACAAACCATCAAATCAAGAAGAGCTTGGAGTGAAGTATTACAAGTCCTAAAAGAAAACAACCTCCAACCCAGATTGATGTACTCTGCAAAACTATCTCTCAAAAATAATGGAGAAACAAGAGTCTTCCATGACAAAGAGGAACTGGTGGAGTTTGTGACTACCAATCCAACCCTACAAAAAATACTAAAGAACATTCTAGAGAGAGAGGAAAAAAAGACCATAGTTTCAAGAACAGTGACAGAGGGGGCTCACTGAATGGTGCTGACAGTGGAATGAAGGGGGAAAGTAGACAACCAACAGCAGAAAAATAGCATGGCAGAGATGAGGCAGAGAAGGTTGGCCATAATCACTAACATGGATGGTCTGAATACATTAATAAAAAGAAACATAGGCAGAGTGGATCAGAAGATAGGGTACATCATATATATATAAATTCTCTATATAAGAAATATATTTAACCTGAAAGAGAGTTTATGGACTGAAATTCAAAGATGGGAACCCAATAATGTTCTACGTGACAGGGAACCAGAAAAAAGTGGGGGTAGCTCACCCATCAGCTGAAGATAGGTTGGAAAGACATAACACTTTTATACAATGCAGAACTACTCAGCTCTAAGGAAGGAAAACTTGAGTCTCTTGGAGGCAAATGGATATAACTTGAGACCAAGCTCAGGTGTAACAAGGATCAGAATCACTTAGGTAAATAGCAGATTGCCTCCCTAATCTAAAGCCTAAAGGTGTTAGTGGGATACAAAATGTACATTGAACCCTAGGAAAGTGAAAGGAAGGAATTGTCTAAATAGGAAAGACAGAGAACAGTGTAAATCTTGTACCATGATTTGAAATCCATATTGTTTTCATCACTCTGTTTAGTTTGGTTATATTCTGTTCCAGTTTGTCTACTTGTACTAGATTTCCAAAGATAGCAGAATATATTATGGTAACCATTTTTAATTTCCTATTAACTTAATCTGAAACCCTGTACTGATTTCACTGCCTTGCTTTGACTGATTTATTTGAGTCTGGTTTGTTCAATTACTGTCTTGTCTTGACTGATTTTATTTGAATCTGTTATGGTTTGATAGTATTAAGTCTGAGAGTATAGGCAAGTACTCTGAAGAGAACAAGATTCACTGATACTCATTCTGGTTTGACTATTACCCTCTGTTTAAGTCCTATAACTTCTTCAATGTTTTGTTTTTATTAATTTTGTTCCACACTGCTATGTTCAATTTTATTGTACCTGATGATATGGGCAATTCTATTGAAGATAACAAGAGGCATCATTTAACCATTATAGATCACCTTGTATTGTGCTTTTAAATCATGTAATATGTCCATCCTTTTTGTTTTGAGTGACCCCATTTTTTTCTCATTTGGTTTCATTCTTTTCAAAATAAAAATTTAAAAAAAACCTTTTTTTAGAAATACTTCTCATCCCAAGCACTTCAGACTATTATGTTGATGTAATATTTAACATGTAGAGTTAAAAGCAGAATGTCTCCTAATCAATCAAAAATTTCTACTCTTAATAAATGAATAAAGCTGATATATTCTCAGTTTTCCTTATTATGGATTTTTTTTTCATTCACTTTCCTAAGAAAGGATAAGATTTAGTGAAATACATAAATTTCTAGTTAATTAGACATTTTTATATGTACTAAATAATAAATACTGCATGCTTCCTACATTATTCTTCTGATTGTTTTAGAATATAAAATTTTGAAAATTCAAGTAATTGTGTCACTTTGAAGATTTTTATTTCTTTTATTAATATATATTTAATTTTTAGATCATATTGCAATAGGTACTTTTTAAACATTGTTTTATTAAATTGTGTCATTGTTTTTAGCATTATTAAAATTATATAGGATTAAGCAAAAGCATTGCCTCACCCTCATATACTTTTGGCATTTTAGGAGAAACTTAATAAAATAGTCATTGACAGATGAAGAATTATGCACTATTGTTTGCCCATTTCTACCTTATATTGTGGAGTGATTTTAAGTGAATCAAATCTATTCTGAATACACAGTATTCTGAAGAATCAAAATTGAGAATAAAAATACTGACTTGGTAACTATAATGGCCATCTTGTAAAACTGTCCATGAAAGTACTGATTTTGTTTGGTAGGTTAATATATAAATTTTAGTTGTTAAATAATAATTGGATTGAGTTATGAAAATTGATTTGGTGATATAAGAGAGTTTTCATTGTCCATGCATATTATGAAATAATTTTCCAGGGTAGTCCAGATTATTAGATTAGTGGCTATGTAGATTTATCAATCTTGTCATTTAAAATTCCTTACAATTTTATAATGCTTTCTGATGTGCATTTTTTCCTGGAGGGTCAGAAGATCAATCACCAATTAATTTCTGATTATATCTAGAATAAACTTAAAATATATAAAATATACATGAAAGGATATTATAGTTCACATATGCATTATTAATAAAATTTACTTTAATTATATATTATTTCAAATTTCAGATATAAAGAGAATGAAATGAATCAAATTAGATGAGGCTTCTAATTCTTCTTGCTTGTCTTTTTTATTCTTTTTTGATTCTTCTTCCCTATCTTTATTCTATAAACATATATTTGTGGTACATACCACATGGAATTCAGTACTGAACAATTGTTTATATCTAACTGGAAATAGAAAAAACACTTCTGTTTATGTTCAGTTTGTATATGTTGTTATTCATTAGATATATCCTAATACAAATGTATTTTTATAGATTATAAATGAATACATGTGGCTCAGATCTAGAACTTGCTACATTTATACCTTAAATAATAATTGAATCAGCATTGTGTATTTATCCCCTTAAAATTTTGTTAAAAGTTATTGTTATATAATAGTTATATATATATATAATAGTTATATATATAATAGTTATATATATATATATATATATATATATATATATATATATATTATACAATAGATGCAATACAATTTGATAAAACCTTTTGTTTAAACACCCATTGCTCTAAGGTAAGCTTATTTTTTCTCAGTCACTCCAGATCTCTTGCATTTGAGAAAACAACCTTAAAATGGTTTAGTTTACATATACAATGCAAAGCATATTTGTTTAAGTCCTGTGGAACTCTGGCATACATTTGTCTTCATTAGACGTAGTACTCCTAAAGGACAGAATGTTTTCAGCTATCAAAATTCTTAAACATGTTGTTTATGAATAAACAGAAGAATGAAGTTGGAGAAGTGAAATATAAATTGAAGATTCCAGACTTCTTGTACATGTTTTTTTCTGTCTCTCTCCAGCACACTGTAATTTGCCATTTTAGCAGGTATTCTAAATTTGATGAAACAACTAAAACCTCTAAGGTAGGAATAATGCACAGAAAGAGTTCGATTAGTTACAGAAACTATATACCACAATTAAAATGGAGATGAATAGTAGACAAAACTAAAATTAACATCTGCTAAAGTATGTTGCACAAGATGAGAACAAAATTAGAATTTCTGACTCCTTCGTGGTATTTCTGAAGTCTAATTACACTTTCATTGCTATTTTGTCAGAGCACAGGTATCCAGGATTTTGATTGGGTATGAATATCTAATCATAACCTAAAATCAATTTTTAGTGTAAAATTCATTGACAGTGAATATAAATTAAAGAGGCATTTTAAAAACAAAGAAATGCAAAGCAAATCATATACAGTACACTCATTTCTGAATAAATCAAAGTACAAGTGAAATTTGTACTGATATTGGATATAATGCTGTTTGTGGCTAGCTTCATTTGAATTGCTTCATGATGATATTATGAATCAAAACTTTTGTTGAAATAAAATTATATTGAAAATATACATTTGAATCTTTCATCATGTCATTATTACACATCTTTTGAGGATGTACCTCATAAAAATGTGTTTATTGAGATCATTATTTACCCAAAATTTATTTCAAGCATAGATTTTGGTGTATAGATTTCTTCTCTAGATTAATGCATTCCTATTTTGTAAAAATAAATGTTGGACAGTTTCTCAGATATTAAATACAACTGAATATTGAGATATTTTATCTGTTTGCATCTTTCAAGTAATAGTCATTCACTTGCTTAATGGGATATTTTTCCCTTTTATTCAATCTGTTGGTTGTCCATTTAAATATCACTTTAAATGTTGTGAGGATGATCAAATATTGAGGTGAGTTTCATTTTTGTAAGGCCACTGCCCCAGGAAATAAAATATTTAAGTGCTGTAGATTGTTTGAGAAAGTGGATTCTTTGGTGTTCAGAGGTAAAACAGATGAGGAAAGTCTTTCATTACAGCTCGCTATCTGCTTTTAACAAAATTACAAAATAAATAGAATTTTCCAAAATTATAGTTTTTCCAGATCCATATTCTAAGTGCAAAGTAACACATTTTTGTAAATTTGTTTTAACCTGGCAATTTATCTATTGATTAATTTTAGCCATTGGTGACAAGGTGATACTTTTAGTTATAATCTATTACTTTTAAACAATTTATTCTTTCTGAAAATTTCTCATGGACATCATCATAAAATTTAAAAGTACACTGTTGTTATTCTTCACTTCTACCAGAGGAAAGGAGTTTTGGTGAAGAAGAAAATCACCTTTTATTTTATTTGTATTAGTGTCAACTTCTGAATGGCTGTAAAACTGATATTAAATTTTAAATAATTCTAAAACTTAACACAATTTTAGTCTAAAAGCAGATATGGCAAAGTTTAAAAGAGTTTATATATGATAAAACATTTGTGAGATCCATCACAAATGATAAAACATTTGATAAAACATTTGTGAGATCCATCACAAATGATATTTTCTCAAATATAGCTCTCACAAATCCAGTGCTCAATCTTGACCATATGAGTTAGTGTTGTCCTCCATCATTATTATTGTAAAGGAGTTTCAGTGTGTTTTTAATCATACTTCACTAGATATTTTATTCTGTTTTATAAATTCAAATTTGATGAACAGCAGCCTAAACAGATGTAGTAAACAAACATTGCAAAGTATGTTGAGATTTCTAGGTATAGAATCATCATAAATTAATCCCGACCTTATTTAAGAGATGGAAATAAAGGAGAAGAAACTCCTAATTCACAGAGATGCTTAATATAAAAGGAGGATATAGATGTACTGGGTAATTTTATCACTATAATGAAACACCTGATGATGGCTGAATTGACAGTGAAAAGAGGTTTATTTAGTTCATAGATTTAGAGGTTCAAAACTATAAATATGGTGAGTACATTTTTTTCTAGCATAATCCACAAAATGTATTTCACTTGTCTTTTTTGGTCTTTCATGCTTTTCTTAAAAAGCTGCTAGTATTCAATTATGGGAGCTTCACTCTTATTGTCCTGTCAAATCCTAACCATGTGCTGATGATATTATTTTTTAAACACCGCAGTAGAATTAAGCTTCCACCCTCTTAATAACTCACAATTAGAATTGAATTTCAATACATGAAATTTTAATAGATACAGTCAAACCGTATATGAACCACAGAAATGGCTTTTACAGTAGGTAAGATGGAAAAGGACATAGTTATGAATTGTAAGTACTAATGTGAAACTTTGACAAGATACTTGAGTAGGCTGGAGATAGACAATAGGTATACAGATCTTCTTAGATAGGACCAGATGCTACAAATTTGAAATTTCTATTGTGTAAATGACAGCAGAAGCCAAAGAAGTACCTGTTTCTCTCCAAGAAGAATGTAAAAGTGGAAAAAAATGGCCTAGGGGGGAAAAATACTAATGACACCAATAGGGGCAGGAAAAGAAGAGCAAAATGCTTACGAAGAAAGTTAGAGAGACTTCTATAAAACTAGGATAAAACAGTTGTGAGAATGAAGAGAAAATTCTCTTAACAGAGTTGAGTGAGTAGAATAGCAAGAAAATAAAAAGATCTCAATAAAATACTAGGGAAAGACTGTAATAGCTACATTTGGCAATGGGAAGACCATAAGTAGTGCTACCAATGAAATAAAATTCTGTGGACTGAAGGAGTTGAAGCCAGTTCCAGAGAGAAGACTATTCATGATAGCATCAAGAAAATTGAAATACCAAAGAACTTAATCAAGGAAATAAAAGAGCTCTATAATGAAAACTATTACTCTGAAAAACAAGATTGAAGAGCATATCCGAAAATGAAAAGATACCCCTGCTCCTAAATAGGCAGAGCTGATATAGTCAAAATGGCCTTAATTCCATAGATATATATATCTTTGTTAAATACCAATAACGTTTCTTACAGAACTAGACTAGAGACTTATAATGTCAAAAGTAAAGTTCTGGACAACTAAGGCAGGTCCAAACTTCAAGTAAGACTACAAAGCTATCATGATAAAAACAGCATGGTATTGGGGAGAAAAAGAGCAAAACAAACAAAACAAGACCGGTAAATCAATGCAAAAGAACAGAAGAAACAGAAAGGTTTCCATGCACATTCAGCTATATTATCTGTGACAAAGATGCCAAATCCTTTTGGGAGAGGAAAGACAGTCTCTTTAACAAATGGTGCTGGGAAAACTGGATATACACAAGCCCAAAGTGAAACCTACACTCATATCTCTCACCATGTATTAAATTAAAATCAAAATGTATCAAGGATCTAAATATTAGATCACAACATTTAATATGCTGGGAGACAAACTGGTAATTCTCTTAAAGATGTAGATATAAGTAGGCAAAGACTTTCTGAACAAAATCCTGGTTGCACAAGAAAAAAATACTAATAATCAACAAATGGAATTACATCAAATTAAAAAGCTTCTACACAGTCAAGGAAAACACCAGTGCAATGAAGAGAAGACTTACATAGTGGAAAAAAAATTTACCAGCTACTACTCAGAGGAAAGATTAATATCCAGAATATATAAAGAACTCAAAAAAATTAGACCCCACCTTTAAAGACTCAATGAAAAAAATGGAGATCTGAAATTAATGGACACTTCTCAAATGAAGAAATACAATCAGCCAATAAATACATGAAAAACTATTGAACATCACTGGCTAATCACAAAATGCAAATTAAAACATCTCTGAAATTTAATCTCTCTCCAGGAAGATTGGCTATTGTCAAGAAGTCAACCAATAACAAATGCTAGGAAGGCTATGGGGAGAAAAGAATCTTTCATTTTTGGTGGAACTATAAACTGTTACAAACACTGTAGCAAGGAGTTTCCTCAGAAAACTAAACACAGAAATTTCATTTGACCTTTCTATTACTGTATTAGACATCTTATTACAAGATAGTTAAAAATAGCTTATTACAATAACATGTTTATAACAGCATAATTCATAAACCTTGGAAACAGTTTATATGCCCATCAACATATGACTGGATAAAAAAACATATTTACACATAAGGGGGTATAACTCATCATAAAGAAAAATAAACACGAGTCATTAGTAGACAAATGGCTTCATCTTGAGACCATAATGTTAAGTGAAATAACAGACACCAACCATAAATATTGCATAATTTCTCTTCTATGAAAGGAAAAGGAAAAAAGGGAGAAAAAAATGGATTGTAATCTAGCATGGGCAATGTATCTAGAAGTGTAGCTTGACTCTGTACAATTGTCTTACATGTTTTATGTATTTTTTATCTGATTAGTCTGGTTTTTTAATCTGTATTATCTGTTACATTGTAATTAACTTTTTAAGTTCTTATAAATAAATGATATGATTCTGGAAAATAAATAGTTTTAGAAGATATTGTTCTGAAAAAAAAAGAAATTTAAGAGAGAGGTGGGTTTATAGAGAGAAAAGACAGTTTCTGTTTCAAGATTTTATGTTGATAGATTCACTGATGGAAAAAGAGGCAATAAAATTATAGTAAGAGATGAGATCACTGACTATCTGTGACCTCCAAGAAGGTAAAATCAGACAGCCCTTGAGATGATTATGGGTGGTGAAATGAACCCTGTTGGAAGGGAGAGGTCACACTTTTAGTGCCACTTATTGTGTAAAATTTCTATTCTTGAAATTCACAATGACATCCGATACTTTTCATTAACAAACTTTGCCAGCTTAGAAGAACTTAAACTTTTATCTGTAATTGCAGAAATCATTTTAAACATATCTTAAATTAAGTTTATTCTCAAATATGAGCAAAAAATTGCCAAGATTATAAAATAAAGATCTTTATGTTCACTTCAATAATTCACTCCTAAAATTCAACTGAAATGGAATGAACATTTTTCACTATTCTTATTTCTAAATGATGTGTTCTGTGTTGCTACCAAGAATCTTACCAGAAGAGTGAAAACTAGTTTATTGTAAGAAAAGCACTTATGCCGACATGCTATCTGTTTACCTGTAGTAGATGTCCCTGTGATTATCGAACTTAAATTTTAAACTCCATGCATTAATGAGCTAACCAGATGTCCTAGTTGACATCTCCTGTTTTAATAAAATAGGAGATGATCACCAAAGTTTACTATGATATCCTACCTACCGCTTGATTTGCCAAAAAGTCTTTAGAAGAATACTTTCAAAGTTAAGTTATGCAAATTTTATTTGGGAAAAATAAAATCAGGGACAGAAATGTTCTCAAATTCAGGTAGCAAAATTTTCTATTACTTTTATATAAAAATGTAAAAAGTGGGTCACCCTTTTTGGGAGGCCCTCCTGGAAATTCAGGAGCTATTCTCTTTCTCTTTATTTCCAAAAACAATCCTCTTAACTGACCCCCCAAATGTAAAAGGTGTAAAAAGCATGATATGACTTTTAAACTTTTATTAAAGTGCATATATTTAATGTACATTTATAACAATGTACAGTTTAATATACATCAATCTATGGATTAGAAAAAGGATTTATGAACCATGTATTTTATAGAGACCATATCCAAAATATCAATATGTTGTATAAATTAATAACAAAAAACCCACAAATAGTTCCGTTAAAATGATAGATACAATAAGTAGATATTTTTCCAAAGAAGAAACACAAATGAATGAAAGGTTTGGTCAATAGTAAAAGAGTTCTTAAAGTGGAAATCATTAATTCTTCTACTTCTGTTTCTAGGTAACTAAAACAAACTCAGAGTCATAAAAATAAATAATATTTAAGGAGATGGAAATGTAAACTACTCTTACTTCACCATTATACTATATACATAGATATATAGTTTTACCACATACATAGCTATAAATATTACATATTAATGAAAAAACACTCAGAAACACTTTCTAAATATCAATGAAGTGAACTTTAATAACTTTTATAGCATGGAGATTTACTACTTATTTGTTTATGGACATTCACTATTTCTTGACTTCATTTATAATACTGACTTCCATCTGTAGATATAACCAAGATTGTCATCAATCCTGTAAGTGAAGGATAAATCTGAATCAAATAACTTTTAACTACAGAAGTGCAAGTTCAAACTATCTTTTTATTGGACTCATTCTTTCTTTAACAGAATCATAGATTCTTCTGTCATAGCCTTGAGAGAGCCTCTTGAGAGAGTGCATATTTTCTTTGAACTTGAGTGATTGCAGCATTGGCTATTTATGAAGAATCTAACTTGTTTGCATGTTCAGGAATTTTACAGTGTTGCTGCACTATAAGAAATAAATCCATATTAATCAAATGTACAATTTACAAATAAGAATGTCAGTAGGAATAGGAATTTACTAAACAGAGTTGCTATTTACTACTTACTATAGAAAATGTAACTGATGAGAAAAACATTATTCCCCAACCACAGTGGTCTAATCCAACTGACAATGATTGTGCCATCCTGACACTTGTATGAACTTGCTTTTGTTGGTGGTATCCTCAAAGCAATAACAAATATTTACATTTTACTAGGTATTACAAGTAATGATGTATATATAATGTATACATAGTTTACATGCAAATACTTTGTCATTTCATATAAGGAAACTGAGCAACTGTGTTTTATCATCCACATGGGTGGTGGAATCTATCTCTACTAAATACTGAAGGTTGACTCTCCAGGACAACTGCATAAATGCATTATAATTATATTAAATAGAATTAAAGGTTGTTATTATAACATTTTATAATTATGTAAATAATGTATGTATATTTGACTAAGTGTTCAATGATAAATGAGATACAAGAAAATAAAAATTTATTGCATCATGTTTATTAATCATTTTCACATATTATTTTCCATCATGTTTTAAACCAATATTTTTGTATAGTCTGATTGAAATGGTATATTAATTCAAATGCTTATTTTTTATGTTCCAAAACATATTCCTCCAATCCTTTGAAAGTCTCATTTTCTTGAGATTCTATAATGCCACATGATGCAGGTAAAACTTCATAATCTTTCCACTACTTTAGGATGTTTAGGTTATTACTAACCTACTATAAATGCTACAAAAATAAATAGCTTTGCATATAAATTTTATCCAGATTTCCATGTTCTTACAAAAATTTACCACAAACAGAGTCAGGGAAGATTTTTAAAAATCATTACATAGAAGAAAGAATGCAAAGACTAAACATTAACCCAAAATGTTTGCCATGCTATGAAAAAACTTCAAACTACAATATTTTCCAGATGTTCCTCACAGAAGATATAATGGTGTCAGATGTTGTTTTTGGCAATAACATTTAATACAACACTGATTTATAACATTTAATACAACATATGTGCTGTTTCTTAGCTCCTGTTAGGTCATAGTCATTACCTAAGATAGATAGGTTTCTTTTGTTTGTAAACAGCCAAGAACATTTAATGGTAAAACTAATAGAGCACATTGTGGTTCTTTGCAGATGATTTTATTTCTGTATATATAGCACAAGATAGACAATGGAGAACTATGGATCTCAAGGAGTATTCTAATATTCTAGGTGAAGGGAAGAGTTGCAGTTTAAATGTATCTTTACGTTTCCCTAAAACTGTAATCTTTAAGTTTCTATACTTATCATAAATTGAAGGCAGCTGATTTTGTACCTTTACCTATTGGAAAATTCCTTTAACATTTATTTTGTCTAAACTGAACTGATTAAGGGTGTGGTGGATTACCTAATGGTCAATTTGTGACACCCAGCTGAATTGAGTCAGTGTGGTGCTGGGTGTGGAAGGCCCATCTGGGGATTGTTGCTTACAGCTTAAAAACAGAACTGGAAAAAAAAAAAAAAAACAGAACTGGAGGGGAAGGTGTTGGCTGTTGGTTCTCCTGGAGAAGCTTGTCACTCTGGCTTTCCTATAAGAACTTGGCTCTTCTCATCATTGGAGGAGTTCGAAACCTTGCCGTTGCTTAAGATGGCTATGCTTCTTTTCTGAAGAGCTCTGGTCCTTACCTTGAACTTCACTTCTTGGCTCCAGTGCAGATTCCTCAGCCTGCTGGTGATTTATTTATTTATTTATTTATTTATTTATTTATTTATTTATTTATTAAATTTTTTGAGTCTCTAGTGTATGGACAGATCTTCTGCACTGTTTTGCACTTGAATCTTTGGGTGAATATCATAAAATTGTCCTATAAATTATGTGTCCTGTATTTAATGTTTTCCCTTGTGAACCCTGACCACAACAAAGGGTGAATAATAAACAAACTATTTTAGTGATGGAAGTATAAGTGTATTAGAATGTTCATGGGCTAGATATAAGAAAATGAACTCACTGAAAATCTCACTATCTGTAATAGCAATATTTACTCACATTGTGCTGCCTCTTATTTGTTTTGGTCTTCTCATTTCTATCTTTGGTGCATATTTAGTGTCCAGACCCATCGTGCAAACAGGACTTGCTGGCTTATCTGGAACAGATTAAATTCTACTCCCATCAATTGAAAATCTGCAGCCAAGTTAAAGCTGAGATTCAGAACCTGGGAGGGGAGCTCATCATGTCAGCTGTGAGTACTGGCCTGAAATTACAGTGTCACAGGTAGAAATGCTGAAATCAGAGCAGCTGTGCCTTTTCTTAAGCCACCAAATCTTTTAGATAAATTCAGGTTAGGACTCTGTATAAGGGTACATGCAATTAAACTAGCAAAAAAAAATTTCCAGATCTCGCTTGACAAATTTTTATTAGCATATTTTTGCAATATAAAATGCATTTATTCACTATGGCATATATATATATATATATATATATATATATATATATATATAATCTTGATGTATTTCCCTTTCTCTTTTCTTCCTACCCATTTTCTTCATCCCTAGGTCCTCTTCCCATTTCCAAAGCATCTATGTCCATTTCCTGTCATTTTTCTTCTATTTTTCCTTTGAAATTATTTATAATTTGAATTTCTCATATAAGAGAAACTATCTGATATTTAAGTTTATGTGCCTGATTTATTTCACTTAGCACCATGGACTAAAATGTATTTGTTTTTCTACAGATGACTCAAATGTATCTATTTATGGTTAAAGTAGCACTGCCTTGTGTGTGTAACCTCATTTGTTATATCTAATAATCTTTTCATATATCCTGCTTCCAATATATCTTTAACCTGGAATCAAACTCAAAACCTTGCACCTGCCAGATAGGCACTGAATCACTGAGCTATATCCCCATCTCTATTTTATTCCACTTATTTGTTTATTAATTTTTGGAATCTAGAATTGAACTCAGGACCCTGTGCCTCCCAGGCAGGCGCTTGTGCTGCTGAGCTATATCCCCACCCCACCTGCTTTCATTTTGTTTTTTGATACTGGAAACCAAACTCAGGATCTTGTGCTTCACCATGCCGGTACTGTGCCATTGAGCTATATTCCCAGTCCTTCTACTTGTAGATTTTTGAGGTATTTCCGCACTTATTTCCATGGTAAGTGTATTAGTTTATATTCCTGCAAACAGTATAAAAATGTTCATTTTTCCTCCCAACCTCTCCAGTTTTTATTGATTTTTGGGTTCTTCATGATAGCCATTCTCCATGGTATAAGATAAAGTCTTGGTGCTGTTTTGACTAGTATTTTTATAATAAGCAAAGATGTTGTATCTTTTTTCATGAAACTATTACCTACTTTTTCTTTTTCTTTTGAGGAAATTTTTTCATTTAAATTGCCCACTTTTTGATTTGGTCTTTTATTTGGAGGAGGAGACTTTTTCAGTTCTTTACATATTCTCAGTATTAGTCATCTGAACAATAGCTGACAAAGAAATTTTTCCCATTCTGTAAGATTATCTCTTCGCTCTGTTGGTTGGTTGCTTTAATGCTCAGATTAATATTATATAAACCTATTTGCTGACAGTGTCATTTCTTGTGCAAATAGGGTTCTGTTCAGAATGTTATTATGTATACCTATGTCTTAAAGAGTTTTACCAGTTTCACCTTCTGGTAGACTTAATGTTTCTGTTCTTATTTATAGGCATATTATTTATTGCATTTTAGTACAGGTGAGGAATGTGATTTTCTCCCACTTCTTCTGCATGTGAATAACGGCTTTTCCCAGCATCATTTCTTAAAATAGTTATCTTTTCTAGGTGTATGTTTTTGGCCTCATTATGGAAGATCAAGTGACTGAATGTTCCTGGGGTTTAGTTGATCAGTATGTCCATTTTGTGTTAATACCATGCTGTTTTTATTATTATGTCCTTATAACTACCTATTATCTTCATCAATTCAATTCATATGGAATTGTGCTGTATATTGCTTTTCTTTTATTGCTAAAGCTTGATTTCATTCTGGGTATTCTCTAGTTTCATTTAAATTTTAACGTTGTTTTCTCTAGTTTCATGAATGATGCTCATGGGATTATATTAAACCTATATACTATTTTGTTAGTATGTCCATTTTGACCAATATGTGTCCTGTGTATACAAATATGGGAGATGTCTTTTCATTTTCTGATATCCATTCCAATCTCTTTTTCAGAGTTTCATAATAATGTATTTTGTTACATAACACTGTAACTTTTATAGTTTTTTCCAAGATCGTTCTGTTCCTTGGTTAGGCTCATTTAAGTGTTTTAACCTCTTGTCAGTGGGATTGTTCTGATTTCTTTTTGATGGATTCATTTTGGGTGTGTGGGACCATTATTTTGTAATTGATTTTGTATCCTGATACTTTTCTGAATTTGTTTATTACATCTAAGTCTTTTGGTAAGATATCTTGGGATTTCTATGTAAAAAATTACATCATCTCTAAATAAGGATATTTTGATTTTTTTTCCATTTATACACATATACATAAATCTTTTGTTTCTTTCCCTTGCATGTTTTTTCTGGATAGAGTTTGTAATACTATATTGAAGAAGAGTGGTGTTATGGTTTGTGTTTGGATCCCCCTCCTCAAGCCTCATACAGTCATGAAGGTAGCTGACTCTAGCAGTTGTGATTAGTTTGTTGTCTAACAGTGGGATTGACAGTGTGAGCACTGTACCTACCCAGAGGCAGGGAGCCAGCATATTTTATAAGTGAGGCAAGGGAGTGTGCCTTCCTCTTTTGTCCTTTTGCTCTTGTCATTTGTTGCCAGTGTGAATGGCAGCTCCAAAGCCATGCCACCCTGCCTTGGAGCCAGCTGAGTATGGACTGAAACCTCCAAAACTTTAAAGCTAAATAAACCTTCCTTATCTAATTTTAGCCATCAGGTGTTTTGTCTCAACAATGAGAAAAAAGTAACCAAGACAAGTGGTGAGAGTCAAACCCGTCTTATTCTTCATTTTAGAGAAAATTCTTCAGTTTTTCCTCATTTACTATGATGTTGTTATACTACTTGATAGTTTGTCATAGATGACTTTTATAATTTTTTTTTGTACCAGGGATTGAACTCATGACCTTGCGCTTGCCAAGAAGGTGCTTATGCCGCTGAGCTAAATCCCCAGCCCAACTTTTATAATATTAAGCAGATACAATTTTTATTTACTTAATAGATTAAGTAATAAGCCATGTTAAAGAGAAATGCATACTGATTTATAGGACTTTCCATACTTGAGAAAGTGTACAAAAAGAACTCTGAATTGCAACCTGAAATAGAACTAGAATAAAAGAATGTATGGTTGCAAGTTAATTAAACAATGACTTTATTGTTATTAATTTATAATCATTTCCCCTTATTAATTTTTGGTAATGTAGAAATTTAAGTCTTGTTATTTAAAAAAATTCATATATCCTTTTAGAAGTAAAATAAAGATGACAGATTTAATTTGCATAAATTCTTTGGTACCCTAGAGTTTCAAACTACTTTAAAGTTACCATGGTAGAAATAACCTTTAACTTTTGTGCTCATCCTTTAATAATAGTAGATCATTTCTCTAGCAAAGATATGGTAATAAAATAATATTTGATATCTACATTGAGTTCAGTTATCAGTGACTTTGACAAGGACATGGAGCAAGAGTATAAATATAAGTTAAAAGTAAACTGTGTGAACATTCTTGAGAACAAATTTGTAAAAATTACACCAGCATAAATATGAATTTATGATATCTAAGGCCTTTATATCTTGGCTTTAAGCTATCCTCCCATGAATAAATCCTCGGAAGAGAAAATAATTGCAAAAACAAGAGAAAGAAATAGTAAGATCACAAAGAAAAGGATCATCATTAATGGTCGAGGAAAGGAAACTGAGCCTAACTACTGCCTGTCTCCTGTATTGTCTCTTAATCTTTATAATAACATGCAAGTTAGATCGTTTATCTTATTGTTTTGTTTTCTTAAACAGAAGAATTAGATTCAGCAAAACTGAATAGCATTTCAAGGTTATACTAGTAAATACCAGATATGAGATTTTCCTTTGAAGATTTGTACTTTCCAAAGTCAGGTGGACAATTTGAATCTATGATGAATCTATAGAGCTCAAGTCAAAAATGAGTAACTTGGAAATGAATTGTTTCATACTTGCTTCTTTTTAATCAAATATATTTGCTAAAAGTGATGGTCCATGAATCTCATATTGGGATATAAAGTTTAGTGAATTCTAAATAGTTTATAGTTTAGAATATTAAATTCTTATAATTTTTTATTTTTTCATTCCTGAAATGAATGCATAGAATATATTCTTGGTCTGAAATATTAAGATATAAAGTAGAAAATTAACAATTGATAGTACCAAAATTTGAAAGAATTTGAAAGCCATTATCATAACCTACTACTGAGTTAACACATTTTCCAATCATTCTTAAATGTGTACTGTTAACACTTATCCTGTAGTTGTGGTTTTCCTGTACGGGAAGTCAAGTAAAGTATAGTTAAAATTTACTACTCTGGACTGAGTACTATGCACCTAGAGGTTGCAAAAATAACTACTATGCCTCCTGTACAATATTTGAATACATATGAAATTAAGAAACATAAAGCATTCCTAAATATACTAATCTGACTCCAACACAGTGCCATAAATTCTGTAACACTGATATGCACAAATGCACATAGTATATTTGATCAAGGAATAATTAATTATGCCAATGAGTAAAGAAGGCAAAATAATAATTCCAAAAGTGTCTTCACCCTGAATTGGGCCTTGATTAACAAGTATAAAATGATTGTATACTTTCAAGAGAAGATCACAATGGGATTCAAATTATATGGAAAAATCAAAATTAAAAATCAAAGTGGGGAAGATGTAGAAAGTTAATAAAAGTTGAAACAGTCTGTCGTGGCTGGTTAACATTTATTTTTATTGTTGTACAGAAGCTATAAAGAAAACTGTTAATGCTCAAAAAGAATCATACTATTTTACTCTTGCCCTAGAGATGATCAAAAGTAATTTGTTTTATGTTTACAAGTTTGAAACAGGATTATATATTTAGAAGTTAATTGTTTTTCACAGGGTGGTAATAGATTGGACCGATGAGGGTCTGTGCTATAAATAATTGTGCAAGAATGATTACAAAAAAGTAACAGAAACAGTAAGAAGATTTAGGCAATTTGTGTGACTATGGGAAGAAGTGAATCCCCCCATGAAAAATTCTTAGGTGCTAGTGTGAGGGTCTCTGATTTTCTGGATATTAACAGTGAAGAAGCAGAAAAACTTAAGATCTACCCTATGGTTTGGAGCTTTGACATTTTATTGAATCAACGGTGACAATGAATTGCTTAAAAACTACCTATAGATGGAAGACTGAGATAGAAAGAGTAAGGAAACATATTAAAGTTCTATTAATTCAGGTTAGATCACTAAAGGACCTCTAAGCATAAAGGTTCAAGAGAAGTTGGGTATGTAGTTCTAGAACTTACAAAAAAAAAGATGAGAGAGAAATAGATGTGATCATTCAATAAAAGCATGTTAGATAAGATAAAATTTTAAAAAGCTGAGACAGGGATCACTTTTTCTCCATAAGTTAATTCTCAAATTCTTTTATGTGAGATTCAGCTAATTTGGCAGTGTGATCAAACTGAGGGTGTATTGTCTCTCTAAGAAAAGTTTAAAAATTGGCATCCAAGATTATTGTGGTAGCTACAAAATATCATCAGGCAATAAAGCACTTTTTCTCTTTTGGCTTCATTATCATCGCTTTCTTGCCTTCATTATTTTCAAGGTTTAAAAAAATAATATGCCTTTTTTAGGTCTACCTGTTTTTTTTTTTTAATAATACTGACAGTAAGAACAAAGAGAAACAGAAGCAAAGACTTCATACAGTTTTTCTCATCTAAATAATCCTTTAAGTGGTCTTCTAGAAAATGTCTTCCAGGGGCCAAGGATATAGCTCAGCTCAGTGGCACAACACCTGCCTGTCACGTGTGAGGTCGTGAATTGGATCCCTGGTACAAAAAAGGAAAAAGTCTTCCAAATGTTTATTTCATGTATTATTAGGTAAATTTTAATAACAGACCCATAGATAACTGCAAGAAATGCTGAAATCTTTGTAATTCCTACTTGATTTTGTAGTCAAAAGGTATCTTTACATCTTTTCCAAAGGAATATTGGTAATGTGGGAAAGTGAAAATTATGACATAGTAAATTGAGTATTGAATAAGCAGGAACAAAGAAAACGTGATTTCATAAAAAAGAGCTGAGGGGATAAAAGGAAACAGACACAGAAAGTGACAGATGTACAGACTTGAGGAGCAGAGCAGATTGACTTGCTGAAAGTTTTTAATGGTCTTGTTTTGAGTTACACTTTTTATATATACTTTGTAAGATGGCAGTAATTGAGAAATATTTCGAGTAAAACATAGCCAGCAGAAAATGAGCCAATAAAAAACCGAGATTGACTATGGCATAAAGTCTTAAGCAAATATGAAGGAATAAAATTGGAGTAACAGTAGAAAGGTTAGCTCTAGAAGCAAAGAGCTTTCCCTTTGAGCTGAGATAATGATGAACTAAGATTTCATCACATTTAAAAACAGATGAGTGGGAATATAAAGAACTTCTTGCTGGATCCCATATTTTGATAAAATAGAAGTAGTTTTCCATTACGGTTGAGATTTGAATGTTCTACTTAAGTTTTATGCAAGTAACAGAACACAGTAAAAATGTCCACATCTTCATTCACTTTTCAACAATGCTTAGAGGAAAACAGTCACCTAAATGAACAGCAATGCTTCGAGATGGTGAACAGAGATACTGTATACTAGACATTATTCAACTAGAGCCTGGTTTCAGGACAATGTGTAAAACATGAAATCTGTCTCATTTTCAGTTCATCTTTAAATCACAAGGAAATGAATCCAGTATTACTGTCCAAATGCTATCTTCTCTCAAATAAGGCAGTATGCAAATTTTTAACTGAAAAATGATAGAATAATAAAATGACTAAGTAATTAAACATATTGCTGTAGTTCAGTTTCCATAGCTATCTTGATCAATGAATCTCCTAAATAAATAATAGAACAAAGGGATAACACTAAGAAAATTAAAATGTGCCTAGGTTCCCTGAAGATAGTCTTATAAATTCTTCATCAAGGACATTTAATGCCCTTATGTACAGTCCTTAGTTTCAAAATTATTGTACTTTGTGAAATATTCTTTCCATAAAGAAATATATAGTCTTATATTTGAGCTTGTATAAATTGAAAGGAAATTCAGTAGGATAAAAGAAAACAATGAATAGCTTTAAACTCTTAAAGTTACCCTTTCCCCAAGTGTCATGCTTTTAAGACAGCAAATTCTTATTCTCCTTAAAACTGACTAATTATGTAAGTGGAAGGCTTTGTGAATTTCCCCTGATGTGTTTATTTTTATTCTTTTAGCCTGAGGTAGATATGCTAAAACTGTGATTCTTAAAATTGGATAAATAAATGAAAGTAATCATTTGGGGGAAAAGATCAGCAAGTCTAAAAGTTTGCAGAGCAACTGCAGCTCAGCCTTAACAGAAATGAAGCAGCAGTGCACAACAATTAGGAATGATAGGGAATAGCAATAATGTAAACATTGACCAAAAGAGCCACTAGAGCCTTCAGAACTAAGGCAATCAGTTCATGTGCAATAACAGCAGGTTAATGTGCTTGCCTTGCCACAAGAAAGCATTAAGGGAATTAGTTAATGAGCTTTCTGAATGTAAATATTTGTAGGAATCAAAAAAATGGGAAAAACCATTTTGAAAATTAACTGAAATATTTACAAAGAAAAAGGAAGGGGAAGTGTTAAATGGAAGGAGGAGAAGTAAAAGAAGTGGGAAAGGAAGAGGAGCAAAAGGAAAAGAAAGGAGAAAAGGGGAAGAAGAATGAAGGCATTTTTCAAATACTCGTAACTGTATCCAGCATTTTTCTCTTATTTGTTTTTAATACTATGCAGGAGGCATATGGGAGTAATCAAATCTTAGCAATGTAAAGAATGTATATTGTTAAATTGTGTGGAAATGTGTTTGCTTTTTATATTGTCATGAAGTGGAATAAGAAATTCTCTTGATGTCTAGGAAAACTTATATAATGAATTGGATTTTTTTAAAGAATGTTGATTGGGCAATCCATCCTGTTGTAAACACCCTTTGAAGGAAACTTACAAATAATCTGTTTGTATTACAACTATTTTCTCAAATTCATTTCTAAACAAAGACCTAGATTAGCATGTTTTAATGACTTGTCCCAATTCTCAAAGATATCTATGAGGAGAATCAGGACCAGAATCTAGGTCTAATTCTTTACTTCATTACTCAAGAAGTCATGCCCTCTGACCTTACCACTGAGTTCAGTGGCAGGATGACTAGAGGTAACATTAAAATACCCAGTGGTGATGGGGCTTCTTTTGTCATGGTCTAAATAACAACACTGTCAAGGTTAAGGAAGAAATTGAAAAGTGTGGGAAAATACTGACTAAAATATAATATTGATGAATCATAGTGACAATTCAATGATTCTGGATTCTTAAGAATACCTACCAAATTCCTGTATACTTCAGTCACCAAATGAGGGACAAACAGGGGACCAACAATAGGAAAACTACTTGACCCTAATTTAGAAAACTTGTTTTGATAGTAACCTCTTTAGGTCTGTTTCTTCATCAGTGTATAAATTAATGTTTGGGATAAAATGAGTCTTATGATTCTTACCATCACAGAATTTCTGATCTTACAATCTTTGCTGTACTTTTTCCCTTTTCAGGTTATACTCAAAATATTCCTTTCAGTAACAATAGACAAATTGCGTTATTACTTTCAGGGAAGTATTATTTAGTTTTGATTTAACAGGGTAATTTTTAAAAAATTGCTTAATGCACATCAGTGAGAGTAAGATTTGATGCTTCAAGAGTTACCCACTAATTGCAAATACAGAGAACATTTATAGGTGTATATTAGTAAGGTTATTACTCATGATTTTGATGTTCAATTCACATCGTTTTATTGAGATTTCTGTGATACTCTTAGGTAGTGAGAGGAACAATCTGGGAAATTAGGTACATAAAGTACATAACATAAAACATCAGGGTGAGGCATAAGCAATTAAAGTTAAATATGAGAAGGAAAGAAATAGATGAGTAAAAGGAATTAAACTATAAATCTGATGTGAGAGTCTCTACTATTAGATTTACTTTTAATAATTTCTGTATTCTTGTTCAAATATTGAATAGTTCTGTATTATTCAAAATAGCATATTGAAATCCCTAACATAAATACACACATGAATTGAAACTTAAAGAGAAGAGTACTTCTATGCTACAGAAAAAGAATTCTTAGGAATCTGTAGAGAAGAAGAGAAGGAATTAATTATGTCTGTTGCATTAAACAGTCTGAACCATTAAAGATCAAAGAGGGAAAAGGAGAGTCCATGGAAATGAGTAAGAAGTATTTGACTACTACAAGGTGGTGCCAGATAATTTCCCACTCAGGCAACGCACTGAAAGGAAATAACAGAGCTAGATACAGTCATTCTGCAGCTCGCTCGTGTGTGTGTGTGTGTGTAGAAAACTGGGAGCAAAAACATGAAAGAGGAAGAAAAATTCAAGGATCTACAGATTCTAGATACAGGACAGTAAACTGTGATGTTAATGCCCATGAAGTCATAGATGCAATCAGAATTTAAAGGAGATAGATAAAAAAATCACAAGATGGCCTAGATGAATGAGATGTACAGTTACATAAGTAGGCATTTGAGATTTGAGTGCATAATACATTGAAACATGGTCCATAATCTCAAATTAAAATCCCAGGATAAAATCTCCTGTGAGGCTGTATGCATGTATTTTCCCTAACAAAATCAATGCAATTTTTCATCATGGTTAGTGAAGTTTGAATGACATTAATAACAAATCAATAACTGTTAGTAATAAGTAGTAAATACTGGCTTTTTATTATTTTATCTGTTCTAACATTTGGATTGTTGGCCCTATTGACATTTGGGGACTGCATAATTCTTTGTTAGTGGGGGCACTTTGTACCTTATAAAATATTTAATAGTATCCCTTGATTCTATTTATTCTATGATGCTAGTAGCATGTCCTTACCTGGAAGTTGAGCAATACTAGGAGTATTGACTGATAACATCTCATAGCTGTTCCTTTTGTCTGAATAATTGTGCTCAAACAGGAGTTAAAATATCAGTCTGTTTATGCATCGCCAACCCTGCATGCCCTGGCAGCCTATAGATAGTAATTGGCATAGAGGAAACAATAGTATGTTCTGCTTACATCAGGAGGGTACCAAATTTACTATGTAATTTCATAGCTCCCAGTGAGAATAGGCCAAAGCTAATCTGACTAAGATATAATATTCACAATGAGTGTAGTCCCACCTTGAGCATACTACATACGCAAGCTTCTCTCAGGCCCTTTTTGTAGGTACCCACTGGAGAGATAAATGACAGCATCATTGTTTCCTTTGCCATCACTTGCTTCATGGATGGAAAAGAGGTGACAGGAGAATTTGCTGAATACTTTTATTGACACACTCATATATATTATTTTATCTTCTCAACAGTGCTACAAATAAATTCATGGTATGTTGTTGACAAGAAAACAAAGGCTAATAAATGACTACAACTTACCAAGTGGCACCCAGTTAGTAAATGATGTAGAGAAAATATGAACCCAGGGTCTAGTTTCGGCACTTTGTGTCATTCCACACTAACACATATTTATTCTCATTTACTTTCCCTGAAACAGTAGAGAGATGAGTAAGCAAGGTCCTCATTTTTCAGGAGTTCATTTACAAAGAAGACAAGTAAAAACTAACAATTCATAAGGAGTTGTAGTTTACAGATAGAATTTGCACTCTACCTGGTTTTGAAAAATTAGAAAGGAACTGAAAATAAAACATGTATAAATTAGATTTAAGAAACAGATCTTGATTTCTGAAAATCACACAGACATTTATGGCTAATCTTTTGACTTAGGTAAGCATATTAAACTGTAAATTAATAAGTAACTTAATCAAATACTTGTTATTTCTCCTGATAAAGTAGATGTTTTTTGAGATGGATACTATTTTATCAGTCTTTAAATATAAAAACAAAATGATTGAATTATTGAGTAGTAATTTGTAAATAATGGAAGGGATCTAAACTTCAGGGTCTTTGAGAGACACAAATATTCAAATGAGCATTTTTTCACACTAACCATCAATGAAACTTGAAGTTACAACATTAAATTTCAGTTCAATGAAGGCTTTTCAGAGGGAGTTGTAATAATATAGTCTTGAAATACTGCTTTCTGGTGATTTAGCAGCTGATCATAAAAATAATACTGGCAAGCCTAAGGGAATCAGTGCATTAAGTTGTTTCTTTGCAGTATTAGATGGCTCAAGAAACTTTTGGTCAAGGTTAGGTCCAAGGCAATTTGTGGTTGAATTTTCTGATAACATTTAGTGTTTTTAGAAAGAGGTACACAGCCTTTGTATGTTGTGCATACACTGTGTCAATACTGAACAATTGATTTTCCAGTAGTTGTCTATGTATGTGTGCACGTGGTATATATTGGGGTATCATGCATGTGATATTAATTCTTATTGTGGATAACCAAACTGATAGTCTCTCATGAAAGTTTTAGGAACCTCACTTTTACTTTCTTTTTAAAATTGGTGTATTTTTATAATATGTAATTAATATGTAATACTTGCATTCATTTTGGGGAATTGGTGTACACACATACACATATATGATGTCTTGATCATTTTGACCCTCACCTTTCATCCACACTTCCTTTCCTGAAATCCCCTTTCCTATCTTGAGAACATTCATTACTCTTACATAGAGAAGTGATCATTTCTAGTCATGTATATATATATATATGTATATTTGTATTTTTAAATATATAGTAAAGATATGCATTTTCCTGATTATTGCTATATCTCTTTGACCTTTATGAAGTCTCTTTTGTATTTTAAGCAATTACAGGAGGCTGTGAAACAGGTCTCCCTTTGTACAATTTAATTTAATTAGACCTCTCATTTGAGGTCTTGCTGAGTCAATGTTTATTTCCTTGTCTAATTCCCTGGGACTATCTAAAACTTCTCATACATTAACTAAACAGCTTAATATGCGTGGACAAATGAGATGAATGCCTTAGTTTGCATTCTATCTCCCTATACAATATCCAGGGGATGCTGCTATAAACCTCATTTTGCATTCCACTTTGACTGCACTACTCCATGATTGACACAGTAATTCATTTTTCTGGATAATCCTTACACTGAAACAGAAGGAAGAAAATCCTTGGCATTGTCTCACGAATTTTATTTGTAGGGCTGTTTTCCTAACGTAGCTTTTTCAAATAGCTCCATTATGCATCTGCTACTCCACCTGTGAAGTACTGACCATGCCAGGTGCAATACCATGAATGACATAATTTTGTCTAATGGCATTAAGTGACTCAGAATATGTTGCAAAGGAAAGGAAAGGTGACATATGGTGCTCCAGAGGAACTCCAGGTTTTTTCTCTTTGCAGAAATCAGTCTAAATATTAAGAGTGTTTGTGATATATATTAGGAAGGGTAATTTGGAAGCTGGAAATGGTTCCCTTCTAATTTGTGCAAGAGGACAGAACAACCTTTCAGACATTAGTAGCTTCTCAAGAAGGACTTTATTTTAGCAACAATTCTTAGAGACACTTATACAAGGAATATTTGTGCAATTATAAAACATGTATACATATTCAGAAGCACACACTCATTCTAGTATTATACACTCATTTTTGTGTGTGTAAATTGGTGGCATAAATTAATTCTTCTAAAAACATGATAATTTACACCTGGTTTTCAATTTAAATAGTAAGTATAGTAAATAACTTTTTGAATCCTGATATATTTAAGGTACCAAATTTAATATACAACATATTGTCTGGTTATTAGATAATGTATACATTTTCATTTCCAGTTTACAAGTGATGGCCTTGGTCTCATTAAAGTTTAATAATTTGTTCATGCTCATATACCTACTATAAGATGAAACCAGAGCGTGAGCTCAGTTCATTTTAACTCCAAAGTTCACTTGTATGCTTTGTAAAGACTCTTGCCATATAAAGAGATAAAATCATATAATAAGGACCTGTTCATTATGTATCCATCTTCTTAGGCTTCTATATTATCCATGTCCATGGATTGATGAACTAGGATAAATGGAAATTGTCAAGAAGTGCCGCTTCACCATCTTCTTATTTCCCTTGCTGTTCCAAGCAGTAAGTGGGTTTGATAGGAAGTTATTTGGAGATTTTGTCTTTTGTATGTCAGTACAAGGAATGCTTCTTTTTTTTCTCATTAGAGAATCTTACTGGGATATGTGTACAGCTTTGATATATATAGATCCTTTTTACATACACATGTCAGAATCTGGATCACAATGCCTATTAAAAATAACATGATTGTTAATGATCACAGTAATAATTAACCCTTACCTATCATTGCTAGAGAATGTTTTTCCTTTATGTGTTATTGTATTTAATCTTATAAAAATTTTATTATATTTCTGTCATTTCATGGTTTTGTAAAGATGGAGGCAAAAATTAAATAACTGACCCTCACGCAACACTCAGAGTACATAATGGATCCAAAATGTAAATCTAGCTCTTTTGACTATGGAGATGACAGTTTTATTCTGTCATCCAAACTTAGTTCTTTATTTATCTCCCTAAGAAGTTCAGAATAAAATCATATTTTAGAAAGTGAGGAAAGAAGCAACAAAATTGAATTTGCATTTGCATTGATGTTTCTCCCTATTTCAACTTTTCTGCCAGTGGCAATATCCTTGCTATCTTCCCCAATGCATCTTCAGTTAGCCCTCTATATCACAAGTTAGCCCATCATGCAACTATCCCTAAATTCTACTGAATTCTTTTGAGATAAGCCTGGTAAATATAGTTCCTCTCTAAAGTCTAGTAAAATATATGTATTTAACACTTCATCTTATCCCTCTCATACCCTGTGGAACACAGGGATTTGTAGAGCACACTTAGGATTAGTCATTTAGGCACAGCCTTGGGACCTTACCTTGTCTCTTACCTTGTCTCTTACCTTGTCTCTGATACTCTTCCCCTGCTCTGCTCCCCAGTTTCTGTAAATTAACCAGCTTTGTTCATCAGTAATTCTCAGTTGTGATTTTTCTGCCTTGGAGTCAGCTGAAACCACAAGCAAATTAAGCCTCTCCTCTTTTAAATTGTGAGTGTTTGGTATTGTGTCTCAAAAAAAAGTTAATATAGAAAATTGGTACAAGATGTGGGGTCACTACTGTGATTACAGCTGAACATGAGCCTTTAAAATTGGCTCGTAGGAGATGAGTTGGAAAGTTTTGGAAATGCTAGCTAAAGAAATAAGCACAATGTGATGAGTAACTCTGAGCAGAGGTCAGAAGACCAAAATGCTGATGGGAATGAAGACAGTAAAGGCCAGGCTCAGGAAGCTTCACTTAGGAATAAGGACATCATTGCCTGGTGAATTAGAGGCCAGTGTGCTATCCTCTGACCAAAAAAAAAAAAAATGTGTTTACATTTTGCTTGTGTCCTAGAACTTTCTAAGAGCCTGAGATTAAGGGCAGCTGACTAATTAAACTGGTGGAGGAAATCTGAAAAAAGCCTATTTTGAAATTTGAAAATAGCCTGTGGAATGGCTATAAATGACTGCTTTTTGCCAAATCCATAGTGAGAATGAGTAGCAAAAGTCAGAGAAGAAAACTGTGAAAAATTTAAATTCTGGCCCAGAAATACACATGTGTATAGTTAGGATCAAAGAGCTGTGGTTGCTAAAGAGATTGATGCCATTAAAAAGAAGTCATGTGCTTCATACATAGCAAACAAGGAAGATTTATTGAAGGCACCTGAGATATCAATAAGATCCCACCATTGCAGGCTCAAAGTTGAAAAGTACCAAGAGTCCCTGGAATCTATCCTCAAGAAGACTTAGGAAATTGAGCTGTTGAGTTCACCTTACCCTTCTCAGCCATTCAGGTATTCAGAAGTTGCTACTAACATGTTATAAGGGGACTGGACACTGCTTCTTTAGCAATAACCTTGGCACTCTCCATATGATGCTGGTTTTACTGGCATGAAGAATGTGAGTGCTGTGGTGTCATGAAGGCTTCCACCAAAACATAAAAACTAGTTTTAGAAGACCAAGTACTCCCTGAGAGGGAGGTTCTGGGATCTGAGAATGTAGCTAAAAGTGCAGTAGAGACAGAGATAAGAGATGCCAGGAATGTGGACTGTCTGCTTAGGAAAGCTACAAGCTCTGAACTGAACCAGCCTAAGAAAGACTTTGTGGGCAGACACCAGGAAAAGCCTTAGGGTTAGGGTTGCCAAAGCATTTGGATCTCACATTTTAGCACTGTGTGTCTCAAACACTAGATATTGAGCTGAAGGACTTAATGTTTTTCCTATTATATTTTGATCTGTCTTTGGTCCAATTATTTTCAATTTCCCATTCTTCCCTACTGGAATAGGCAAGGATATTTACCCTCTGTACTTTGAGATTGTGCAATTTGTTTTTGATTTTTACAGAGGTTCACAGATAAAAGTTTGCCATGACTCTTTGAAAAGACTTGGACTTTTTAAAATGCTTAAATTACTGAAATTTTGAAGAAGGGATTATTGCATTTCTGGTTGCGTGCTGAATAGTTGTACTATGTTATGTGAAATTTTGAACTTCATAATTGTTTTTCTTTGGAGATTAACAATCATCTAAGGAAATATATTTGAGTAACAAGTTGAAAATAAGTGAGAGATAGCAGCTTTAATTTGATTTTATTTAGGATCATCTTCAGGAATTAGTGGAGTTCACTTCTAAACCCAGATCACCTGGTTGAAGAGTCTTGCTCTTTGCAAAGTGTGACAATGAGTCATTATGCTTCATCTGCAAAAGTGGAGTAATAGCAAGACCAACTATATATACTTTAATGATACAGATATTTGTGAAGTTTTTAGAGAGTTCTCATGAATAATTAGCACTGTTTACTGTACATTTAAGCTATGTAAGTTTTGTGTCTAAAGTTTGGTTAGATTTCTCATATTGCAAGGGATCATTAATTTCTTTTCCTCCTACATGAAGCAGGAATTTCAACCTCACATACTATTAGATTTGTTTGCTTTGTTCTCACAATTAAATTCAATTGCTGATGCAATATTTTTGGCATGGAAAAGAATTATAAAAGAATATTAAGATAGGCTTCTTGATCAAAATGATTTAAATATATACAACATAATTTAAACAAGAAAGATTAATTGGATAGGCTGAAAAATCACAATACCATGAAACAATATTGAATTTGTGTATATGTAAAGCACTGTAAATTTCCAAAAAACTGACCTATGAATAGACTATAATGCCAAAACTTGATTGGGAATCTGAAAATGCCAGTATTTTCCCACATATAATATTGAAATGCTTAGAATGTAATCCTTAAAAGAATTAATTTATTTCTTTTGCTAAAATTCCAACTGTGTACAAACACAGGACTCTACTTTTGAATAAGCATTTTGTTGATTCTATTTCCATCAAACCTTATCCAATATCTGTCCCATGACATAAAATTCATATAACTTCATCTGTAATAATATAGTAATGAATACTGGTCACTATGCAAAGTATATAAGCCACATCATAAAACCATATGTCTTGTCTTGTTAGAGTGTAGAAGAAAGCTGAAAATTCTGATGCTTTCTAAGTCATTAATGCTTTGGATTAGTGAATATGTGTCTTTAAATATAGTACCCCTTTCAATAACTAATTTATAAATTTTCAAGTAGTAAGAGATAATATTGAATAAAACTTTTAAAAGGTCTTTTGGTACAGTCACATTTAATATTATGTTTCATCTGGAATTTTACTATACAATGGCCTTTGATTACTCTGCTTTTAGAGGTTTATATATGTTGTTCATATATTAAGGTAAATATTAAATTCTATGGCACTAAATAAAATTAAAATTTATAATTGGTTTTAGTCAGGTTACACTATTAATTATTCATATTTTCAGTTGATAAGTGTTTAAATATAGTGATTTGATCAAGAAAAACATATTACCTGATTCTATTTGACTTAGTTCCAATGAGTAATAAACATTTCCATGCCAAGTTATTTCATCTTGCCTCATTTATTAATCAAGATTAAAATGTTTGATTTTTCAGATTACTTTTGTTCAAAATATTATTAAGGTCCATTTTGTTATAGTCTTGCTAAACTTAACAAAGATAGCCTATAATTACTTAGATCATCAAACAGTCACATTGTTGGGGATTCCTGCTTATTTATATTGTGAAAATTATATTAGTAATAGCTTGGAAATTCCATAGGTAAGTTGGTGATGTTTTACCTGGTCATCACGCACCTGGAAGGGTTAGCCCTGAGTAAGAGATATTCATAGCATTATACTAGCTTACCATGTTAATTTTTAGAAACTGTCAGTAACAGGAGAAAACATTACCATATGAATATTTCACACAAATTTCTATCAATTCAAAGGAAACTAAAACATGACATGCACATAATCTCTTCCTATTAAGAAGATAAACGTGAAAATTTAAGGAAAGAAATGTGGCCATTAGAATAATGTGATGATTTTAAGAAATCTATGGAAAGAAATAGAGAAAATTGTAGTAAGACTCTTAAAATATGAAATTGGATGGAATGTTTTACATAACTCAGCCCCACCTCTATATTGCATGGACAAAGTCAAGCTCAGAGAAGTTAAATAATTAGTGAAATATTGTTCAGTGGCCATAGTAAACCTCGAATATTCAATCTTTTGCCTTATAGTTGAAGAGCGCTGTCTGTCATTCTGTGCTAGCTTTCAGTTCTAGATGGGAAATCAGAGCACAATTATGACGGAGGTAAGGGGCTAATTTAGTACAGCAGCTGGGACAGTATCTGAGAGGAATGCAATCGTGATTCAGTGAGCTACCCACTAAAGTTGCTCTGTAGGACCCTCTGATCGAAATTGGTTCCAGATTCTGGGTAAGATAGAACTAAAAGGCATGAATAAATCAACTTATGTAACAAATAAATTAAATGAATAAAAAAATAAATTCAGGGCTGGGATCCAGAAAGAACATTAGATGAAAGTGCTTGGAAAATTTGTAGCTGAAAAAGATTATAAATCAGATTTTCTTCTGTCAGGCCTTTACCAATCCCTTACCGCCTCCAATCATCTTACTGCCTACTTAATTCCAATAAACAGTGTCAAAGTTATAGATGTGACAAGTTGATTCTTGGTATAAGTAATGTTTTGCATCATGTCTCTGACATAGGAATTTGAACTTCAACTTTACTAAGGAAAAAAGAAGTAATTATTCTCTTTCAGGTGTTATTAGATTAAATTTACACAACACTGTGCTTTTGGATATAGATATTTTATGAGTTAAATTTAAGTATCAAGATCCAGACATTGAAATAGACATTCAGATTCCTCTTTTAAAGAAGTAAAAATCTCCAGGATTTAATAGTCACCTGATCCGAAGGATTATTCATTTTTAAAAATTCCTCCACGAAAAACTATGTCATTTTGATTCTGAAATTTTATTGACGGCCCCATGACCATTCTTTGGTCTAGAGATGGAGGGAAGGGAAGAGGGAGGGGAAGAAAGGAAAAGGAAAGGAAAAACTTAGAAAGAGAAGATAGATCTTTTGCAAATCAGAAGGGGACCAAAGGACAGAAGATAGGAGGAAGAGGTGAGGTAGGGGGCATATAAGCAATTAAGATGTATTATGTATATACACAAAGTGCCTATGATAAATGTGATCATTTTGTACTGGAAACATATCCAAGTAAAACATTTTAACAATAAATTCCTTGAGAGAGTGTTTAGATCAGTAGTTCTTGGCTTCAATCAAGGCAATAAAAGAGCTAGTTAATGTTTCTTTTTGATACAGGACAGAAAGACAGTAGTTCTGATCATGCTTTGGTTAAGTTAGTGTTAATATTCCCTGACTTATTATGGTTATTTTAGCATGGTAAACATACTTGCAAAGTACCATGATTTTTCAGATCTGCAGAATTAAAGAAAATAATATTATCTCCAAGATCTTTTAAAAAAAATGTGATCACCATTTACGTGTGAGACAGCAACACAACTTAGGGTCTGGTTTATCCAGTATCTTTAGTTTATATTTGTTTTGGCAATTAAAAGATGAAGATGAAGGAATTCAAATTCACTGTCATAAATGTGATATGTTTTAAATCTGATAACAGAGGTATCTAAAGTATAATAGGAGACATAAAGAAATTAGTTATGATCTCTATCTGAAAGGAGTGAATTGTGATTTGAAAATCACTGCAATCTCACTGGAGCTGTAGTAGAATAATCAGTCTGAGACTTGAAGAAAGAGTCTGCAGTACAAAAGGAAATTCCTGGAAGACAAAGGAATATTCACAAAGTCATGGTGACATGGCTTTTTTATTTTATTCCATGAGAAAGGACCTATAAATCTGATTAGAGCAAAATAACATTGCCACCATCAATTGATAATATGACATACTCAGTAACTTGCAATTCATTCTTTATTCTATGGTTATTAAAGCTATATTGAAATTTGTGAAACAAATTAATTATAAAATTTTTATTTTAAAAACATAATTTTTGGTGAATTGGAAGGAAACTACTCTAATAGATAACTGGAAGATTATCTCAAAGGTTCATGTGACTTGAATTAACGAAGTATATATAAAGTTCAAGAAAGGGTTTCAGAGATAAAAGAGTATATTTTGGTGACAATGAGTGGAAAGTACAGATTTAGAGGCTTTTATATTAGTTAAAGTTTATACACAATATACATCGCGTGCCAGACACTATTCCAATTGTTTAAGATATTATAAATGTATCTTAATTTTCATGTCAACTCACTAGAAAGATTTTAAGCCTGTTTTTCAGATGATAAAATTGAAGCACAGAGAAAATAAATCATCTCAAATCATTCAATAAGTGGCATAGACAAGTTTTGAACCTATGGTATTTGTATCTAAACTCTCCTACAGACTTGCTCTAAAGTCTAAAATTTGTTTTGTTAACCATAATTCTGGTCTTCTAGGAAGAAAGTTAAAATTCCACTTGATATTCTTTCAACATATCTGTGTGTAAATTTTCAATACATAATTGAAAGTATGATAATGAACCCAAAGGAGATGTCAAGCCTGAAGATAGAGATGTAAGATGCTTCCGCATGCAAGTGTTAATTGAAATTACGGACATTTTTACCAAATTATGCACTTACATTTACAAAAATGAGAGTCATGAGAGTAAAGATAACATGGTAATATCAAGTCTCTGAATCTAGAGCCTTTTGTAACATTAAATCAAAACAAAATGATCACTCTACAGCTTCATGAGTACATTGGATTCATGATTTATATGTATCTGAAGCAAAGTATATGGTAATCCGTAGTACAGATCTACATTCTAATGGCATCTACTAGCAGGAATGTAGTAAATTTAAATACATTAAATTTTCAGTTAACTTTTAACTCTTACTGAATTTGGATTTGAAGAACTTGAGCAGTCTCCATTCTAAATTCTACTGTAAAATCTCTAATCAAAGTTTTACTGATATTACACAACAACTGAGGATAGCCATATGTCTTCCCTGATAAAGTAGAATTTTGAAAGATAAGATCAAAAGTCTGAAGTTAGAATCCATCAGGTATCTGGGCAAAGAAGCAGGATTAATATTTTTGTTTCCATGCTGTTTTTAAACCTCATCATATAAACTCTTGATTATGTTTCCATAAACCACCTCACTTCCTTGTCAGTTTTAATAAAATATATACTTGTAAAGGATCAGCCATAACTATATCAAATCATCACCCACTAAACAGATGTTAGATGTCTGTACAGTTAAAAACTTGTCATAAACTAGAGTGAATGTTATCCATGACCCTGAGATATAGCAATGATTTTGTTGAATTAAAAAGACCAAATAATTAAAAAATACAAAATGTTTAGCCCCAATATGTATTTTCATTAGTTGAGTTTCACTGTCTATACCATTGCTAAGGAAATTTTTCCTTGTATGCAACATTTTTATAAGATTTCTAAAAATGTAGAAAAAACTATTTTAAATTCACAAAAACTCTACCATAGGATATGACTGCTGTCTCCTTTTATACTTAATTAAAATAAATCAACACAATCAGACACAACAAGCAGATATCTGAGAACAATAAAAAACTCTATTATCACAAATAAAAAATAAGATACAAATGAAAGAGTGGAAATTATCTTCCTACAAATGGTAGATAAATTTTTGATAATTTTAAAATAAAGTGAACTTAGAAAAATGTGTTTCAGTATCTTCTTGCAAAATGAATATTTCTTCTTTGGCAGGGAGATATTTTTAAACCAACCATCTTTGTAAAAATGGATTAATGTGATAACTCAAAATTTTGCAGGTTTTAGCAACCTAAATATTATACACATAGTGTTAAACTCATGGGAATAACTCAAGTTATACACTGAGTTCTTAGGCATATCATGCCATATTTAGCTGGTAATGGGAGTTATAAGGGATATATTCATATGAATGATTGGTTACCACTACTTCTCTACCTAGAAATCTCCTTGCTTTTTACACTGGATGTGATTTTGTTAGATTTTGAGCTCACCAGTTCTACATTTCTAGGTCCCAGTCTTTGTTCTAAAACCTTTACAATTGCCTAAGACAATGGTCATCTTTATTGGTTCACAAACAATGTTCCAAAGTGAAAACTCTGACCTCATGGCTACCATCTTCTACTCCTAAGTGGGCTTTCTTTTGTTCCTCAGCATAAGAGTTCTCCCATGTTTTGTCTCTCCTGTTTTTTTCTCATATTTTATATTTCCTGCTCAGGAAATTGTTGAACAGTATCTCAAATAGCTCTGCCCCTTTTGTTTCTTATTCCAGGCAGTATATCAGAATACAAGTGAGTGAAAGGATGGAATTAGAGAAATAACCTCAAAGGCACTTTAATTCCTGTAAAAAAATAGCATATTGTTTTGCTATTCTAGTATTTGAGCTATTATTACTATTATCAAATTTTTGTCCCTGTGACATATATCACAAGTCATTGAAATGTACCAGTGGGTCTGGACCTATGGGTTAAAGGTTTTGCTCTAGAGGCCAGCCCTCTTTTTACTTTGTGACTATTGTGGTTTTATCGCTTGATTTATTCTCTTGATCCTATGTATGTTCAGGTTAAATATGAGATTAAAAAGAGAAGATAAAACTCTGGACATCAAAAGTGTGAAGCATACATGGGCACACATGCGTGTGCACATGCATACACACACACACACACACAATGATAACACTCAGTCTCTGATTAAGCACATGGTCCCCAAACTGGAGTTACCAATATAGAGATTTTCCCATAAATATAAACACTATTTCATTAGAAAAATCTGTCTTTTACTTCAAAAGATGCAATTAAGATGCAGCTGGTCAACCAGTGTGCAGTCGTATCTGCACATTTCTCAAGGATAAGCGTGGCTAGAGACAGCCACTCATAGCAGCTGAGTGGAATGATCAACACAGTCCAAGGAATTAACCAGTGTGTGTGGTGTGAGTGTGTGTGTGTGTGTGTGTGTGTGTGTATGTGTGTGTGTGGAGGGATAGTCCCAAACTGAAAAGACAGAGTATTTCAGTTGTAAAATGAAATATTCAGAGATAAAATATTCAGAGGTAAAATGAAATCAGTAGATTGGGAGTTTGTAGCCAGAGCTAAACAGTCACAATTGAAAGGAGAAATTTCCATCACATTACAAAATGTTTCCTTTGATTAACAAAGTAACATCATGAGAAGGTTAGGAGAACAGGACCTTTGGCATAATACAGTTTGGAGTTTAATCCTGGTGTGACCTCTTGCTATGAGGATTACCTTGGCTGAGACTTCTAAATCCTCTGAGTTATAGGTCTCAGAAACTTTATCTGATGAAGTGAAAACATAATACCCACCTCCAGGGTTCCTATTAAGACTATAGGTAATATTTTAAAGCATTTGGTTTTCACAAAATTTACTGACAGCCATTACAAGTTTATCTGTCCACATTAGTTCACTTTTTATGATTACTATTGGGAAAAGAACATTGTTTTGTTTTCAGTGGCTTAATACTTATAATAAATATAACGAACCAGTGCAAATCCAACCCATTTTGCTGTGTTCATAATTTGTTCTATAACACATCTGTCCTAATGACAAACCTATAATGAAAATATGTCTGGTTTTCTATTATACAGATGAGAAATCTGAAACTCAAGAAGAGAAAAAAAATTGCATGGTATATATAATATATCTGCAGAAACCATGTTCTTAATCACTCCATTCCAATTCCTTTTCCCCTTCTCTCTACACACACTTAAAACCATCCACGTAGCCATATTTGCTTTATTTTTGAATGTACACCAAATCTCAGTTCACAGTGATTAAAAACCACACGTGGCTTTACTTTTCCACTGCCTGCTGAATTCCAGTGCCTGGGGATTAGTTTTATATACCTATTGCTTTGTGGTTGGGATCTGCTGCCAATAAAGTTTCTCATTTTCCAAGCAGCTGGGAGGGCAGCAACCAGCTGCTTTGAAATGTGTTTGAACCTCATCCCCTTGACTAGGAGACAGCTGTGCTTATTTATAGAAAGACTCTGGAAGATTGTGTTGTGTTTTATAAGACACTCTAGGCAAGCTGAAAAGAGATTTTCTGATTTGAAAAGAGATTATATTTGGGAACAGAACTTTTTAGTGTTTCCCAATTGTGGGCAATTCTGCAACCTCTGATAGTCTCTCAGATACGAAGAGTTTGTCTGAAATAAATAGAGGACAGTCATTTTGAAGACATTTTAATTGGTTTTCTAAAGGTGCATTTTTTTATACCTGACATATTCCATGTCTCACATCTGAGATAACAGCATTTTTGTCTCAGACTTCTTGTGAAATGACTTCCAAATCTGTTTTATCTTGATACCTACTGTCCTTTCCTTGCAGAGTGTTAGGTGAAGCAACAATAGAATGAGTTAGTTAGTGCTGCTGCTGCTTACCCTAGAGTTAAACAATTAATCAAGTAAATTGTTGTCTCTAGAAGTAACAGCAGGAATATGGTTGAGGAGCCCCAGACTACCAGTCCAATGAAACTGTTGGAAGCTTGAAACGTTAAAAAGTGCAGAACTCAGCAAGACAGTACCTTTATCATAGACTTGGTGTTTAAATCAGGGATTGTGTAGTTATATTTTCACATTTGTGTAGTTATATTTTCATCATAACACTTGCTTTATGGATATCATAAACCTCTTTAATTTAGTCATAAAGTACAGTGGCATAGCTTTGGGGGTCATATGAAATCAAGGTCAAATCTTCAAAGATTCTGGAAAGCATGGTCACGAAGTTTTACAAATATTGCAAAATTTTAGATGTATTTAAAAAATCAGGCAAGGTAACACTTTATGTAAAGTCAAAAATTATGTTCTGTATGCGAATGTATTGATAGTATGTATGTACACACCATGAATAATTTGCAGTTAATTTCTTCATGCCTCTCATTCCTGTAGCCTCTATTTTCCCAACAAAATATTTTAACTTTTCTAGGAAAACAAGCATGTTTGACAGCATTTTAAGGTTCATAGATATGTAAAAGAATTTAGAGTTAAATAAGCTAACCATATAGTATCATTCGTATGTATTAGTATATATGTAGAAAAATACCGTATGTATAATTGAATGCATATGTATACATATACATATGCTCACAGATAAGTGTATACATAAATTGTGACAGAAATGAACATAATTTCTTGATAGGTGTAAATATTTTTGATTGAAAGCACCAATTTGAATTTTATTTTTAAACACAATATTGTATTCACAGAAATAAAAACTAATTACTATGAAATTTTGTGAATGAAACCATGACATAAAGGAAATGAAAGGAATGTGCATGCTCAGATGAAAACTGCATTTTGCTAGTCACAGCTAATTTACTCTGAGAACATCTCTCTATTCAAGATATTTTATGTACTGATTTTCAGTTAGGGATGACCAGTGGGAAGCCTTTGACATGCTATTATTGCTAAGCAAGCATCAACTTGTGGCATTTATCTGTTTATCATAGGTTTATCTTTCTATCTCCTCACACCAGGAACTATAACAATTCATGATGATGGTGAGGTAAAGGTGGTTCATCATTACTAGTTGTCTTCTGTATTCCTCAATTTCCTCTATTATCAATTTCCTATATTAAATTCCACTTTTGACTTTTTTCTTTCTTTCTTTTTTTTTTCTTCTGGGAATTGAACTCGTGACTTTGGGCTTCCCAGGCGGGTGCTTATGCTACTGAGCTAAATCCCCAACTAAATTCCACTTTTGAAACACCTGGAATTATTTATCTCTGTTTTCATCACTGGTCTTGGCTGATATACACAATGAAAGGTTTACAATATGTGGAGCTGGCCTTACAGTGTTTTAAGTGATGCATAAAATATGTTTGTATACACATGTACGTGCCTGTGTTTGTACACATATGTAGTAAATGATGGGAAAGAATCACAGTATTTGTCCCCTAACTTCTAGTTATTGAAACATGTTCTTATGGTATGCCTGAATATTCAATCATTTTCACAATACATAAATACCAGAATATTCATAAATAGCTATTTATAATAGTAATAGCCTCAAGCTTTCTAAGGGTTTCTTGTCAGTAGAATAGCATTTTATGTAATGGGATATTGTATATGAATGATAATTAATTGATCTTATAAATACAATTTAATTAAATGTTACCAAAAATACAAGATTAATTAGTAATTTTTAGTATATGTCATATATTTATCATAATAGTATATATTATATGAAAATATTTGCATTTAAGTTAAAGGATGAAATTACATCTTACTTGATACTTATGTATTGTAATGATATATGTCCATATATATTGGGAAAGTTACTTTTATAAAAGAAATCAGATTTTCTGCAAAATGAAGACAGTATCAAATATAAATAATAGTTCAAAAAGTCTGGTTGTGTCTTAAGAGATAGTTTCATCGACATTTACATAGGCTGGTGAAAAAATGAGCAGATGAGAATAAAGCTGTATTAGCAGAGGAAGTTAAGAACTGTGCAACATGATGAAGGCAGGAGAGAGAAATAAGCTTGAGCAAGGGTACAAGTATTGTTTTTAGAAAGAAAAAAAACCTCTCATTTAAATCTGAATGCATGAGAATGAAAAACAAAGATCCAGACCATTTTATGTTTGCTATTTCTTCTTTTGTTTCTATTGCAATGTTGTTGTTTGCTTGATTGTTTAGTTTATATTTAAAGAAAATAACAAATAACTTGCAGAGAATAGTGAGAATATGAAGTTCTTGATATTCAGTGAGAGTGGGAATTTGAAATAATACATTAGTGGAAAGGATTCAACATTGACTAAAGAAGGGTTGGTGTGGGGAGCTTGGTAATAGAGCATGTGTTCAGCACGGGCAAGGGCAAAGGTCCAGTCCCCTGTACACACATTCATGAGTACTCAGGGACAGCAGGAATGTGTGCCTGCACACACACACACACACACACAACCTTAGGTTACTGTTAATTTATCTTGAAATACACTTGCCCAATTGAAAGGATTATCTAAAAGTACTGATACAGAACCTCTGTGAGTAATTGCAGGTGACATAAACAATTCTATGAAGTCTGAAATACAGACACAAATGAGCTAAGAAATATTGCCTATGTTAATAATGGAATTAGGATGTTAGAATAGAATCAAAAGGGCATAAAATAGGCTATTTAAAGTTCTGTGGACTGGAAATTTTGCATGAATTTAAACTAATTCCATTTAACATTTTAGGGTCCTACAACCTACTTGTTCCTGGCCTATCAATATGAAGATAGGATCAAGGAAGGAAACTAGTGCTCTCTTACTCTTAGCTCATTGAATATCATGACAGTAATGTCAATGGACAAGGTAGATCTCAATTGTCCTGACTGATGCTAGAGAAAGAGGGCACTGATGTTGAAAGAACCATACCAAATCCCACACACTTCTAGCTGTTCTATCAGAGAAAGAATATATTAATTTTTCTGATCTATGTACCTGGAACAATAATTATCACTGAAAATTACTTCTTCAGGTATGCATTTATGCTTAAATCAACTTTACTGATAGACAGCTAATCAGGATCAACTTGTATATTTTATAATAGGCTATTTCAAATAAAATTAATAGTTATTTTCAGTAACCATTGAAATTGACATGTTTATGCTTATTTTTAAGCTAATACATATGGTTTGGGTTAGAGTATCTGCTTTAGAAAAAAATTACCTTTGAAATTACCTTTGAATTTTTGTGACAGGGCAAGGTTACAACTAAATAAATGCCACGTTCCATTTCATAACTGGCCCTATAGTTAGTGTTAATATTTTTAGGTATTCCTCGCATTGTTTTCCCCCTTTTCAATTAATTCTGTCTGTTTCTGTTCACATATTCTAATGGAGAATTGGCAAAGGACAATTTTATTGGGCAATTTATATCAGAGACCTATTGGAATAACTTTTCATATTCAAAGAATGAGCCAGTTTCCCAGTTTAATTATAAGCTTGACAATTTCAAGTTGTAGATGCAGCTCTATTTTGACTAGCTTTAACAAAGCCCTTTATTTGATTTACCTATTAAGTCAGCCTGGGTATTTAGTAATTTTGAATACAATTGAAAAATAAAGTGCTTTCAATACAGGCCATTCTTCAAAAAATATGTTTAGAAGCAAAATAATGTGTTAAGTAAGAACTGGGATAAAATTAACTCCTCAAGAGATGTTCACGGTGAATCATAAAAACAAATTGAATAAGTTGGTATATTTTTGCTAAACATACATTGTAACATTTTCAGGGGTGTACAACCACTGTCTTAAGATCAGTCTGCAAAAACAGGTGATACCTATAGTTTAGAAAAACTACAAATATATTTAAATCTTTCTAGAAATAGTTATTTTGTGCTAGTACTAACTGGTTGACACACACACATATAACCTTTAACATGTTCAATGTTAAAGCATTTCCAAATGACATAACTAAACATTTTAGAACTAAAGAAGAGTGAAAAACACACTGTTAGGGGACCAAATCTTGCTTTCTTTTGCAAAATCAAGTCAAACAAATTGTTTTTAATTTTATTTGCTATTTAGAAAAAATTTGTTTAATTATCATTATATTTTTTCTGATACATTTCACAGATTAAATAAATTCTATGCATTTCCTTGTCCTAGAAACTACGCTTTCCTTAATTTTGTTGGCCTTGTGAGTTTGCCTATTGAGATCTGGAATTTCAAATTAAAAATATTCATTTGTCTTTAAATGGTTTGATTCCTAAAAGGATGAGTGAATTTTTTCTCTCTGCTCTTCCTCAGAGAAGTTCTACTTAGAAATTGATATCAAATTAACATTTCAAGTCAATCTCTTAAATAAATACTTTGACAAGTTGGATATTCTCATTACTCTTGATATCAAGAACCATCATAAAATAAGATTAAAAATATTTTTAAAATTTGTTATTTTTAACTTTAAAATTTTAGACATTGTAAAAGAAGTTAGACACTGTATGAGTAATTTTTAACTGTTCAGTACTTGAAAATAATCACGTATCACAAGTGACAAGTTACTGAGATATAGGATTGTAAGATGAATAAAAGCACTAAATGAAGCTGGACTCTCTTTACTCAAATTTCAACTCAACCATTTAATAGCTGTTACAGTAAAAAATGTGCCAAACTTCCCAATTCCTTTGTCTCCCCATTTATAAAAATAAAGATAATAATAGTACTGTCCTCAAAGGGTTGGTTTCAGTTAATGCCCAACATCATACAATAGACATTAACAATGGTTCTAAGCTGATACTATGCCTAAAACCAATGTCGACCTGTTTGACTTTCAAAATATTTCTTGTATGCAGGAGCAATATCTACCAGGGGACTTTGAGTTCAAGAAAACATTGAGACTTACAAAAAATATATAAGTTAAACCGTACTAATGTATGGCAATGGCTATATTACGGGAAATATTTCTCTCAAGGTAGAATAGAGCTTCTTCTCAGCAGGAGTCCCAGCAGAAATAATTAGAATGGCAGTTCACACAAGCTTTGGGAAACTATTTCTTTCCCAGGTTACAGATGAGGTGCAAAGATATGAAGTCCTCATCAATGGAAGTGCAGTTCATTTAATCCTAGAATTTTAATGCAAAGTGCATGTCTCATAAAGGACTTGAATGCAGAATATGGGCTGTTAAAGCAGTATCGTATGAATAGGAGACACTCCATATTAACATAAGTGAAAATGATCAGCTCACAAGAAATATAATGATTATGCAATGTAAACATGTGCTAATAAAAAATAAACACTAGAAAAATAAACGGAAGAAATAAACTGGGAAAAATTAAAGCAAAGAAGTGAATTACTATGGTATAAGTATCATGTCTATCAATAATTACAGTAGAATTTGACAAAGGCTTTCTGATTGACATTTCATTTTAACAGTTTCCAGGGACTCACAGCACATAGTATCAGTTTTTATAAAAAAGATCTAAATATTCACCATATACTACTGACATGGACGAAAAAATTAACACATATGTAGTTTTGCCTCTTTTTCCCATTAGTGAAAACTTGTTCATATGTTTTTAAGTAGAAGTAAGCCGTCTACCTGAAAACATTTTAAAAACTGCTTAATTTGTAATGTGGTTTAACTGAAATCATGTAAAAAATCACAGTGCATGGAAGAGAGTTATAATAAAATTAAATTCATATGGGATGATAATATTGACTACCTAGATCAGCACTATTTAGTTTGCAAAATAAATCTTATAACTAGAATGAGTTAATTTATTAAACATTATCACTTATCTAGATAGTTAAAAAAACAGATATAGAGAGACTACCAAATTAAACTTGGGCATAAAATTATTGGACCACATATGTGACACTAACAGATTATCAGGCTCAGTTATTTTGAAACTATACCAGTGCTATAAGAATAAGCATAAACTGTTAGTATCAGGCCATATTTCTTGTTAACATGGTAGATGATAGACATTGATTTAACCTAGGAAACAATCTTTAATTTGAATCATTACCTTTAAAATTGTATTTAAAATCTTGCTTGTGTCTTGGGAAGTTCGAGAGGAAAGTTGATTTTATATGTCTACATACAAATGCTTACATATAACTGCAGAAAATATGAAGGATTTAAAAGACATTATTTTCCCCATTGATACCTTAATCAAAAATAGTTCCTATAGGTCAGAGGGTAGTAGGTAAAAGGTCCTCCTCTATGATAAACCTTTCAAGTTATATTTGCCTAAAAGAATTTACAATTTATGAAAGTGATTTGTAATAAAAATTTTATGGACTCATGTTTTACAGTCTGAATGATTTTTTAATAAGTCTTTTGAATAAATAATATTCTTTCATAGTTACATTTGTGAAACTCAGAAAATTTTGTTCAAACTCAAAACAGACCAAAAAGTAATATATTATCTCACTCCAATTTGCCTTTGTCTTTAACACAAAGAACTATTGAATCCTTTCAAGAATTTTTCATGAGCGTAGACCTGGATTAAAGAATTAGTGTTATTTTTTGCAGGTATTAAATTATGTATAGTTATTCTCTGTGAATAAGCCACAGACATTGCTTCAGAATTTACCAAATTATCTTTTAATAGCTAGACTTGTCTTTGTCGAATGCTTGTGTGGCCTATTATTTGACTAAAAACTGAGAACTATGTGTATTGTCTGAATACATACAGTTCTTCACTCTCAAAGATACAAAAAGCCTTACAACTTTCCTCATGAAACAACAGTATTCTTTGTGTAATTGTCCTAATCTGTCTGCAGAACTAGTCTTCATGTCCTCCTAGAGGGATAATTTGTCCTGTGGTTTTTCTGAGTCATGTGGAGAAGAACATTTTACCATGTCCTTTTAGTATTTTAGAATCAAAGGATTTGTCAGAGGCCAGCATAAGATATCACAGGCAGTACAGGTGGGGATTTAGTGATTAAGTGAGGAAATAAGACGAGCCATTTTCTCACATTGCTGGATATGCCTGAACTTTAGCATTCTCTGACTGCTGGTTTACACAGAGCAATCACATGGAAAAATGGGAAAAATAATTAAATATAATCTCTGTGTGATAAACTCACACTGTCTAAAGACAGGAAAGAAAATGTGAGTGTTAGTGTGGAAAGTGCAGTGCTAATGATGAACTAACTATTCAAGGACAGGAAGGCATTACAATCTGCTTTGGTGGAAGACTTTATGATGGTAAACAGCCTCAGTATAAATCCAATGTTTTCATTTTTTGAGAGCTATTATTACCAAGACTCCTCAACTGTCATTTCACTGTTTATAAAATCTTGTTTCTTCCTATGGTGAAAGTACAAATCACCTTCCAAGTTTAACTGAACTCCAAGAGGCTTATAGTGAAAATTGTTAATAACAAAAGAGCACTTTTAGTTTGAAATCTACCAGTAGAATAATTTGTTAACTAGGTGTATTATTTTATTCAAAACCTAGCATTTCTGAAGCTGTGTTACGGTAGATTCAGAAACTCTATATATTTTCCAACACGTGTGTGATTACTTCATGTAATCATATTTTAGTGTTTAGACATCTGACAGTCCTACCATATTCTCAGATTTTACATTTCTGGGTTCAATAAGTAAAAAAGATGTACAGATATGTAGTTACCAAATATTACTGTATTTCAAATTGGATATTTTTTGGTGTTAACTTTTCTAGAGTTTCGGGTTTGGCATACAATGGAGCTAATTTAATTTTCTTCCAAGGAAGCAACCAGCCAGACCCCTGCCTCAGGCACAGAACCTCAGCTCACTGCTTTCCTCCGCCCATTTATTCCATTTGTGAAATGAGTCTCCTCAGACAGCAAAGGTAGATACTTGGGCCAGGAAGCTGCTGCTGATTTTTAGCAAGTACAGAGTCAGTGTCTGAGTTTCAGCCCTGACAATGCACATCACAGAGGGTGACAGTAGAGGCGTAGCTCCCTGTATGAGTTGCCTTTGGATGACAATCTGCCAAACTAGAATAATGGAAAAGACACTGGTTGTGTAAAAATGAATCAACTTGGCTTAGTTCTAAGGTATTTTGCAAGATTCTAGGAATATCATTCCATTCTTTCCCTGATATTGTTTATGTTTCTTTTTGGTGGTGGTGGGAACCCAGGAAAATATAACAAAAACAGAACTGGGTTAGGACCAATTTTGTTCAGTAATTTCATTATTGAATTTTCATCCTTAAATGATTTGACAGACTTTATAAAAGTAATCTAATAAAAGACTCTTTGGCACTCATTCTTCTGACTTATTTACATTAATAAACTTTCTTTTGCATCTACTGAAGAAATGAAGGTCAAAAAATTTAGTGTCTCCCAGCTACCATTGGGAGATTTGGAATTTAAGCTCAACTTTATTTGACTGTGAAGCCTTGGCTTTTTCTATGTTAATAAGTTTTTATGCTAACCTCGAGGTTAAGAGGAAATATTTTAAGTTTAGAAGTTTAGGTGTTGCTATTTAGGAAATATTTATGTGTTTATTTAGGTATTGCCATTTAGGAAATATTATGAAAGAAAATAATACACCTGCATATTTATGCACAGCTATATATATGATATTTTTCCTAACTATACATTCCATGAGAGGAAGAACTTTCTTTTGTTCTTTTTTTCTTGTAAAAGTGTGTGTGTGTGTGTGTGTGTGTGTGTGTGTATAATTGATTTTATTGCAGATAGACCCATCTTACAGAAAGAGTTCAGTACTATCCCCCAGGAAATAGAAATACATTACAAAAAAAGCAGTGACTCTATGATATTAAAGCATTTCATGGTTTTGAATATTAATGAATTTATATTGCTTGCTTGCTGAAAACCAAGAGAAAAAAATTATTCTAAGATAATTCTGTTTCTGTCTCCCACTTTTCCTCTCCTGATCTGTACTTGGTCTGCTGGACTTTCCATAATTACTTTGGAAGAGTTAAGTTATAATTTTATTTTATTTCACTAATCAGGTTTCTCTTTCAGTCATCCCCTATTCTAGTACCAAAATAATATTATAAATTCTAACTTCTCACTTGTACATCACTGTTATTAATGAGTCACTTCAAAATGATGTAACTCTATTTATACATGCCATAAATGGATAAGTGATCAAAAGTAATAGGATATAATGCTGAATGTAATTATACATAAGTATATAAAATGAGAATTAATGCAAACATTTCTGGTGTAAAGCAGAATAGTACTTTTCAGCTTCTACATCATTAGATCTCTTTAATTCCTGATGGAATTCTTGACTAGTAGCTCTCTCTTCTTTTTCTTTTCTACAGTTGGACAGTGTCACCTCCCTGATCCAAGCAGCCAAAAATTTAATGAATGCTGTAGTGCAAACAGTGAAAATGTCTTACATTGCTTCAACCAAGATCATCCGAATCCAGAGTCTGGCTGGGCCACGGCATCCAGTAGTGATGTGGAGGATGAAGGCTCCAGCAAAAAAGCCCTTGATTAAGAGAGAGAAGCCAGAAGAAACCTGTGCAGCTGTCAGACGAGGTTCAACAAAGAAAAAAATCCATCCAGTGCAAGTCATGAGTGAATTTAGCGGAAGACAAATCTACTGAAAACACTCTTCTACTCATGTGCCCCTGCTATAAAATTCTAGCTAACTGCACTGTTTTGTTTTACAACTCACAAGTCTGTAATTTCACTAAGTTTCAGAGTTTAACTCACAAGTAACATAACACATTGATGGCTAAACCAGTGTATGCAACATATATTTGGGATCATGTCATTGTCATTTCTGTATAACCAGCATGTGCTAGTTAATCAACACATGCTTGTTCAGTGAATGAAAACTTTAGGCACCCTTCAGTTTTCCCCATCACAGAGAATATTTTGTGTACATTACAATATGAACATATGAAACGCAAGTGAGTCCTGCTTATCTGTAATACCTCACATACATTCACTCCTTTCATCATAAGTTATCAATGACATTCATCATAAGTTATCAATTCTTGATTTGGTTTCAATGGAGATAAAAACTTTTATGAAATATTTTCCCACTTAATAGCCATAATTTCTTTACCCTACCTAACCTGGCAGAAATGCCTAACTTTGATCTCTAGGTATCTGTACCCATTGTCAACAGATTAGTCTAACTTCTGCCAAAAACTAACAAATTGGGACAAGCAGCTTCTCACTAGATTTTATTTTTAGCGAGCTACTTTATAATATTACAAATGGTATGGTACGCATTTTAGGGTTTCATTTTGTACTTTTCAGTATTAGGTCAACTGACTACACATGCCGAAGGTGAATTATCCCTTGTTGGAGAAATGAGACGCTAAGATGTACTCCAGACTGAGTGACAATAACAAAATGTAAGAAATTTTGTATGAATCTAAAACTCTACTTCTATCCCTTATGAATTGTAGTTAGAAAGAAAGGCCGTTTTGAAAACTGCTTTGTCATTTGAAAAATAACTCTGAATTGTATCATTGACCTATGAGGCAGAGTTAATGACAATGAAGCTGGAAGCTAGAGTAATTTTTATTTTTGTTCTTTCCTTCTTTCTTTCTAGTTTTTTTTCTTTTTTAAATTTCTATTTCCATTAGTGTATGTTTGCAGTATATAATGATTACATTCACTATGAGCAGTTGACACATGTACATAACACATTTTAACTCTTTTATAAAAGTCACTGGGATCATTTTATAATCCCAATAACTGCTCACCTATAGGGTTCATAATGAATTTTTTAATAGTCTCAGAGTCTAGTGTACTACTGTTTCTGTTGCCCACTTTTCCTCTCCTGATCTGTACTTGGTCTGCTGGACTTTCCATAATTTCTTTGGAAGAGTTAAGTTATAATTTTATTTTATTTCACTAATCAGGTTTCTCTTTCAGTCATCCCCTATTCTAGTGCCAAAATAATATTATAATTCTAACTTCTCACTTGTGCAGCACTGTTATTAATGAGTCACTTTAACAATCATGATACTTCAGATTGATGAGTCAAAATTTATGCTTACAACAGCCTTTCATGATAAAAAAGACAAGTTTGGGTAAAATGATGCATGAAAAATAGGGAAATGTGGAGTGAGAACATAATATGTATGACAACTTGACCAAAATGGTTTGGTTAAAATTCTATTTAATAGGTTACTATTAATTATGAGGGAAAAGTTATTTCCTTTTATTATAATGAATTATTTCATTTTCCCACAGGACTAGATTCCCTAATTCTGCAGATAAATACACTATGAACTGAAGGCAATGAAGTACTCTCTGTCTTGCTTAAATACACCTGCCCACAGCAATTATTCTAGGCAAAATCCACCCTCTAAAAAACAAGGTGGCCAGGAGGAAACTCAGATGATTCTGGTTTCCAGTACTATCTGGAAATTTGAGGCAAGTAGTGAGTTTCTTTTAGTGAAATGCTGTAATCATTTTGCGCTCTGCTGGCAGAGTACTTCTGGTACATCCTTCTCTCAGGTAGAAGTGTGAATTTATAATTTAGTTGAAAAATGAACTTACTTTTAAAGTCACCAATTATGACCTATTTATGTAGCTTCTAAATCTAAATTCTAGATTCATATGAGTTTCATTTAAAAAACTGAATGTCTGCTTGACCCTGTTTCTATATGCTGGAATTTAGAATGCAGCACCGTATGCCAAAAATAGATTTTAAATTGCACAATTATCAAATGAATTTTAAACATTTTAAAAAACAACTCTACATAAATGAGATGTGAACAAGACTTTCTCTTTAATATGTGAAAATTTCTGTGTCAGCTCAAGAAAATACCTATAATTAGACCAAGCAATAAAAATTTTAACTTATCAAATATCCTTGGAGTAAATATACTTTAGAAATCAAAGGTGGAATTAAAACCACATGCATAAAGTTGAGAAAGACATCTGTCTGCTTGAGTAAATTTCTGCAGTGGACAGCATTGAGATTTAATTTGTTTCTAACCTGCTCTAATATAAATGTTTATACAAAAGAAAAGCTAGCACTAAAAATATTTAACAGATCTTTGTAGAATAAAGCACTGTGAAATACATCTAGTGGTTCTGACAGCAGAAAAATATGATAAATAAGAATAAATTTATTGCATACATATTTAGACCTTTCTTCTTCATGGGAATGGCAAAAATTTCTTAATGAGAATGTCTTTGTGCCCTTTTTGAAATCACATCACAGAGATTGGTGCCTCTTCAAATGATTCATTTGCTTGGCCTTGCTAATTAGAATTTACCTTTCTCTGTTGGTAAAATTAACTTATGTTAATTTTTATGGAAAAAATTACTTGAGAGGGAGGAGAGGTTTTGTACCACCCAGGGACAGTTCCTTGCCAGCTTAGCCACCCTAATCACTGGCTAATGTTAAACTTCAATCAAAATAATTCAGAAAACATTCCAAAAATCATAATCCACTAACATATTCTGCTAATTCTAGAACCTGAAAATTTTCATTAAACATAAAATATGAAAACTATGGATTTCTTTTACTGACTGCAAATCAAAATTAATAGATTAAAATATTTCTGCTTAATGGAGTTTCTAGACAGTTCTTAAATTAATCAGAAAAAAAAATACATATGAACCTTCTAAACCAACTTAAGTGTTCCTTTCTGTGGTATGAATGCAACATACAGGTGTGTTAGAAAATGCAGTGTAGCCTTCATATTCATAAGAGAACCTACTGACCTTCAAAACTCTCAGTAAAGGATCAATATAGCTCATGTGTTTCTCATAAAATTTTTCTGTTCAGGAGGGAAGGACCCCCATAGCTATCCAGAGAGGCCTGTTCCTGAAATTGAGCATTATTGATGTTGCTTGGTTTTGAAGGTCAGTTTTCAAATCTTATTATTAACATTGTCAATGTGCAATTAAATGCCCATTTGTACTACCAAACCAAACAATTCTTCAATTTAACAATGAGTGGCTACAAAAACTAATATATGACCAAGGTTTCCTAAGTGTTCATTTTCAGGGTAGTTTTCTCATCTCCCCAGCTCCTTGGCTATATTTCCTCTTAGTAACTACCAGTGGCTTTCTACCAGACTGATACGGCCAGGCCTGCCCATCCCAGCCAGTCACTCTGAGAGAGAGGAGAACCAAAAATCTCTCTTAAATCCTTACATGTCTATCCTACCCATAAAGTGACAAATATATTCTTCAGGGTTTTAATTTTTTAGCAGAATCTTGGAAGTTTTTCTCATCCCAGAACTATTCTTAAGTTTTTTGGTGTCAAGTCTAAATTTCTAGGCTAGGGATTGTAGTTCCCATGGATACAGATTTCTATATAGTGCAGAATGAGATCTGAGACTTTCTTGGTGATTCTGACCATCATATAGTGTACTCACTGTAGAATCACCAGCCTGTTTCGGTATTGTCATAATTGATTTTCTAAGTCAACAAAATAGGCACCAGAATCTCAATTTAAATAAAATATATACTTTCTTGGCCATGACAAGCAGCCTATTGTATACTTAGGGGTCAGATATCTATTTTGCGTTTCTAAACCAAAAGTATTTGTTTCACTTTTCAAAAAGTTTAGGGATATTCAATTAAAAGTAAATCTTGTGTATTTTTAATAATTCACTGTGAGTTAAACAAGGAAAATTAAGCTAACCTGAAATGCTTTTGTTTTCATCCTATATATCACAGATCAGGAAACAACATTTATTCAGAGGAAAACCCTATTTCTTTGCAAATATGATATGTTTAGCCTTAGTACTTTGCATATTAGCACCAAATAACCAAGTAAATTCTAATGATTAAAGCAATGTTACATATACTCTGTTGTGAGGCACATTTACATGTAAAACTAATATTTAAACAAATCTTTTTTTTGCTTTAACAGAAAATATATTCTTATTCATGTAAATTAGTAAAGAATCAAAACATAGTTTTAAGAATATTTCATTTTAGCACTTTTGAACAAATTAGGACAAAATGGGATATTTTTAAAACTGAGTGGTTATACCTGAATTTGTCCTAGTCCAGCTTGTTAACACTATCCTAAATATCTAAAGAAGAGAAAATGAATTAAAATGTTAAGGACTTGTTATCTGTACTAACTTACATGAATAAAAACATATTTTCTATTAAAGTAAGAGAAAGATTTATTTAAACATTAGCTATTTTAAATGTAAATATTCCCCACAACAGAGTGAATAAAATGCAACTTCGAATACTTGAAACAAGATCATTGTCCCAATGGGAGGAATGGTCTCCAGATGGAACTGAGGCACCTCAGAATCCCTGTCTGTTATATAACGGTGAGGCTGGCTTTTGTGCGCATCCTAGGGTAAGATGATTCACAGTGCAGTCTACATGATGGCATGCAGTAGTTCCAACTGGTCTAGTGGGGAAAACATGGAAAGTGACTTTTGATGTGAGCTTGGCAAGTGGAATAAAAATGGTATAAAGGCAGAAGATTTCTAACTGAATGTGAATAAGAAAGTGTCAGAGGGAGAGGAGGGAATGAGTGGGATAGTTGCAGAAGTAGATAAGGCAGAAAGGAGAAGTAGGGGTTTTTTGGTACTATGGAGATAGCCTTATTTTGAAGAAAAATGTAAGGCTAGGAAGGGACACTTGTCCAAGCTTGTTCATGGTTTGTTAATGTCAGAGGCAAAAACTGTACAAATAAACTGTACAAATATTGACAATGAGTTAATAACAATGTTTGCAATTTGAGAAACAGGGTTAAGCCATTCTCCTGGAAAATGATGAAATAGTCACACATTTATACATTCGATAACTGTTTGTTGAACACTTACAAAGTTCTATCTGTTGTTTTATGTCCTTGATATATACTAGTTATCAAAATGAACTTTGTACTCATGTGCCAAGTCTGAATTAAATGCTATATCTTACTTAGTATTCTCAACAACAACATGGGATAGATGTAATTAGCTGTATCTCACAGCTAAGAAAACTGAAGCTTACATAGGATAAGAACCCTCCTCAAATCTCATTGGCTTTAAAAGTTTATTATATATCAGATTCTGCATTATTAAATATTATACCATCCAGACTTTTTAGAAATAGAGATTTGGGTTGGTCAGCTGCTAATGAGATAAGCATTTCAAATCCTGGTTGATTTCCTATGTAAAAATAAAAGGCAATAAAATATTTAAGAAAACTCATGTCCATCCAACCTATGTCTTTCAAAGAAGACGAGTCTTATAATTTTCTGCATATTGTTATCTATAATAACTGAGTATAGCGTATCAGCTATCTGAGTAGCATCTTTTGTAGGTGTTCCACAAAATAAGAGAGCAGCTCTTGCCAATTCCTTCTTTTCACTATGGAGGAGACAACCCCAATGGCAATGCCTATGAAAGCCCATCTTCAGGGCTGGTTGCCAAAAACCATATGATGACCTCATTTCTTTCCTCTTTTATTGTTAATGTGGACTTGTGTTATTTTAAAATTATAGATTCCAAGAAAGTGTTGCCCAAGGATTGTTAAAGTTAGCTAAATTTTCATTGCATTTCAGATTTACCCATATGATACCAAATATATCATAATATTTTCTTGTACATGGAGGTCATCAATGTGTATAATGTCTACTTGATTACATATACACTTAGTCCTAAATTAGTTCTTTCAGTTCTTTTTCTTCCTTTTTGTTTTTTGGGTGGGATTGTGGCATACGCTCCTGGGCGTTGACAGTAGGGGACTCATACATGCTACGTTTACAACCGAGCTACATCCCTAATTCTTTTTATTTATTGCCTATAAAGGCAAGAGTGTCAAGGTAGGATGGAACTGGCAGTCCCCTTGCCAGCTTTGCAAGTAGCTTGAGCAAATATGCCCAGCTCACCTAGTTCTTAAGTCAGCCCAAGACCACACTTCTTGACCATGTTGCAGCATAGGCTTCTATATCTCAGACCCCTGGGGAGTTGAGTCACCTTGTGATATTTTTAATGTTTGAGGCATATTTGTTTCCTCAAACTAGTATTAATGTGTTTTATCTCAGATGTCACTCTAGTGCATCTGGTTTTCCTGAGGCTGTTCTATATTGCCACTTGCAGGAGTCCTCACGAAGGGCATTTTCTTTCTAGGTGTCTTGTATTTTTAATGAGCATGTTCAATAATCTCTTCATCATAGGACATAGGCAAAATACCCTCAAAGCAGATTTGCAGAGTAATTTCTCTTCTTTGTCAGTTACCCAGACATCTCTGTGCTACTCACTGAGACTCTGGTTTAGACAGGAATTTCTGTGAGTTGAGCTTTCAACATTAGATGTGGACTGGAGTGGTAAATCATAAACCAAATAGGCCATTTTGAGACTTTAGTTCATGTTCTCAGTTGAAAAGAACTTTGTTCTTTCCTGAGGTTTTACATATAAAACTAATTTTAAAGAGTGCTGTACAGAAAATTTTCCATTGCTCCCCAAGTCTGTGCATTAAAACTCTCTATTCTTATGTGTTGGTATACAGTGTATCCAAGGAATATAAAGGAGAGAATTTCAGCTACTGTCTTGTAGGGTTAAGCTATACTGCTTGTTGGTTTTTGAATTGTTTTCATGAGCTGTACAGTCACTCCAAAGAAAATGTCCTAAATAACAACCTAATCATATCTCCTCCATGTGTCTAACAAGTCCCAGAACACAGAAGTACATGTTATCCCCAGTTTAGTATTTAAAAATCAAGGTTTACAGTAAATTTGTCTTAGCAAATTCAGTGATTAAATATGAATTAAACTTCCAATGAAACATTTCCAGATGTCTTTGCTTTCATTTTGATTGTTTTTACTTTCCTATTATTTTGGCAAAAGAAAATCACTTTATGTACCTTTGTGAGAAAGAACTCGACATTAAACTGAGTTACACCTACACAGGTAGTGCACCTATTATTTTAGGATGAAGAAGGCTTCATCCAATTCATAGTCTGTGATAAAATAAAAGTAAGTGAAAGGTAACTCATGTTTTTTTGTGGTGATGCCTTGGGAATTTCAGTTTAGCCATTTTGACTATCTTGTTTGTATGTCTCTCACAGTTGGGTTGCAGCAGAGTGAAACTAGGGAACTGCCTATTACTGTAGTGGACAATTCAGAGCAGTTTTGTGTTGGCTATGGATAAAATTTGCCAAAATGCACTGATGATCTTTCTGGTCCATATTTATCATTAAAGTCAATTTCATCAATCAATAAAGATGAAGTATTTATCCAGGAATAGAAAGAGCTCTTTAATACCCTTCATTGACATAGAAGCCCAAATACTTCTTGTTTGAGATTCTGTATGTCCTTTTGTGTCTAACTAAATGAATTAATTTTGCTTCATTGTATTCTTGATGGTGTTATTTCACAAAGGAAACACTGGATTTGTTTTGAATTTTTGTAGTATTATTTTACTTCATTTTCAACTCATGTCGGTTCATAGTTCATTAAGAGTTTACTCAATTGATAATTAAACCATGTTTGTTAAACCAATAAAAATGAAAATACTAGTTATGTATTCTGTGGTTTTGTTTAGTCTTTGGTAAGGCAATTTTTTTAAAAAAAGAAAGTTCATTGCTGAGTAATCTAACCAGGTGTTGCTAATTGTCACCTTCATTTTCACTTTCTTTTAGTTAACATCATATAACAGGTCACGGGGGATTTTTAGAACCAAATACTTGATAGAACCAAATACTTGGTTTAATTGACCATTTTGTATTTAATATAGATTTTAGGTTTGGATATTTGACATGACTTCATCAGTCATGTGCATGTAGTTTCCCTTTTGAGTTGGTGAGAATGTCTAGTGACTTTTCTGAATGCCACTGCCAGTATTCCTGCATCTTCGGACTGATGATGGGTGGTGAACATGCAACTTGGCTTCTTTATCTCTGGGCTGATGATAATCCTCTTTCAGAGTAAACCATGAAGATTTGGGTCATCTCCTAGGCTGTCTGCTTTACAGCCTCACATCATTTTCTCCCTTTAGGATCCTTAGTTCCTTGCACTGTTTATTACTACCTCCCAGTCTGTTTCATACATTCTCAGACTATATTCCCAAGTATAGAATCAAAGACAATGCTTTTCCTCATTCAGTTCTGCCAAGACCATCCGTGCCTTTGTTAATGAAAACACCAGCATGGTGTTGTAATGCTGTGTTAATCTCTCCAGGGCTCCAGGAGTTCGCATTTGCTCTGGCAGCCCTATTCTCGCTGCTTTGATCAGTTTGTTGTGCTTGCTCTGGGGGGGTGGAAGTGGAACTAAAAGCACTCTTGGCATGAAGCGCCTGTTTCTGCCTGGAGGCTGAGCCAATGCCCTGACATTTCCTGGGCAGCACCATTAAACACTCCATCTAGGAGCAGTAACTTACAGATGTAACTTCCAGTCAGTGCATATTCAATATCCTATGGCTTGTGACAGAAAAACCGCTGTTCTTAGTTGTCAAGTAACTCAGATCTCAGATTCTGCCTAATTTCTCTGGTTTTAGAAAGGAGGAGTAGTCCCCTTGAGCTATAGATTTAGAAAAAAAAAGTGCTCAGAAAAAACAAGGAACTGTCAAACCCAACGGAGATGGCAAGGGGAAGATTTTGGGTAGAATAGATCACGCCCAAGTTGTGGCCAAATTGTACTTTGTCCCTGTGGGTCAGCAAGACCTGCTGGAAGCTGGGATGTGTTACTCTGAGCTGTGTTGAATCACCTGCCTCTTTGACATTTCCTTCTTACACTGCCACCCTGTAGATGGTAGTGACAGTGTGCTAAGTATGCATGTATGTGAAGTATTAATGTTTCTCATTCCAAAGCCAGAAAAGACAATTTTCTGATAGTGCATGGGGTAACACTGAGACAAAATCCAAGGAACAGGGAAAATGTGTTGCTTCCTGATTCAAGCCAAAACATTTGTCTTAGAGAAAGCCATCTGCCGCCGATACTGGTTCAGAGTAGATATGGACAAAGAACTAAGTGTAGCATTGTTTCTATTTCAGTTCAGTGGAAGCCTCTAAGACAGCACTGGGGATCCATACATGAATTGTGGAATTTCTCTATCCCTCTAATAAATGTTAATGGCATCCCTCCCACTGGTCTGATATATTATATAGCATTTCTCTGAGAATTATTGCTGAGAGTGAATGTTGGACAATCCAAAGGTTCTATCAGTACCAATACCAAGGAAATAACCTGAGCTGATAGCTTTGAACTCACTACATACTAATGGCCTCAAACTAATGGTAGTCCTCCTGCCTCAGCCTCCCAAGTGCTGGGATCACAGACATGCTGACATGCTCAGTTTGTATTATAAATCTTGAAATCAATTATCATATATTTATTTTTGTTTCCTCAACAAACAGGACAGTGAATGGCACTGTAAGAGCTCAACTGATATTTTTGAAAGAAATGAAGAAATTCGTTCCTTTGTTTATTTCTAATGAATGAAGGCAGAGCTGCTCTGCTGATATGGATTCTCCTTGAGCTAATTAAATGAAAGTTCTGAGAGCTTTGGTAATTCTTAAGTTTACAGAGTCAATAACTACTTTCTAAAACTTGAAAACTAGTAATTCTTCCTGCTCCTTTTTATAAACCATTGCCTCTGCCATGGAAAAATGAAAGTTACTGAAAAGGGTGTTTTTCACTCATTTGTTTACTCAAGAACTAAGACCATTTCTTGAGGGACTATGCAAATTTTTATGGGTGATAGGAGCATGAATGTTTTAGAATCAAGACTTGGGCTCATTAGTTTAATTAAAAATAGAACAAAAGAAACAAAAATGCAGTTCATGTGACCCCCTCCAGAGGGGTACTTTAAGAGGTCCCAAGAGGAGAGTAACAATTTAGCAGGTTGGAGAAAGTTAATAATCTTGGAGAAGGGTATGATGGCAGACACAAGGACAGATATGTGCCTGTCGTGGGATCAACCACCGGAGTAAATTATACTAAATGGCAAGCTAGAAAAACAAAATTGGGTGCCATTGCATGTGTCAATAGCAGGCTAAGGTGCTAAGTATTTAATTTGCAGATAGGGATGACAGTAATGCATCCTAGTATAAAATTCTGTAATGCAGGCAGAATTAGAAAATGACTAGTTAGGCAAAATTGATGGAGTATACAAAAGACAAGAAGAGACTAGGAGAAATTAGTTTCAATAACCCTGTATGAAATAAACAAATGCTTGGATAGAATTATAAGGATAATGTAGTGATGAAAAAGAAATATGATTAAACTAGAAAGGGTAAGTAAACAGACACTAATGATTTCAGACATTAATGCCTGATTATATATGGAGGTTAAGTGCCATTACATTTGATGACATTAAGAAAAACTGTTTAAAAGCATAATTATATATTTCTAAATGAATGATGAATGATGAAGGCATATAATATTTTTCGAGGATTTATTAAATACCCAGAATTGTGCCAAACACATTAATTGCACAATTGCATTGACAGTTCACTGTGACCTAATGGCTAGTCTATTCCATTCCTATCTTAACGATAAACTGAAGGCTGATTCAAACAAACCGATCATGCCCATCTGTGAGATAAAATTGGGTTTGGAGCTTAAGAAGTCTGAATTTAGTCTTTGTCCTTATTAATAAAACTACCCTTCAGAGAGAAATTATGCTTATTTTTGGCCATCTGTTCATATAAAAACCTTTTCATCAAAGATCTGAATATTTTAAATTTTGTCTGTCTTCCATCTGACTGATCCTGGAGCTGGAGTTGTCACAAAAGTGGACGCAGAGGAGTGACCTCAAAAGAGAGCCCCAAATCATCTTGAGGCAGGGTACATTGGGGTTATAAAGAAATGCAGGTGCCAGCTATTTAATATAGCTTTGGTTATTTTACTATATTTTTATTTAACCACAAGAGAAATTTCATATTTTTGTGCCACATAGAAGTTAAATGGATTATAAAATGTTGGCAGTGAACCTTCAAATATGTTCTAAATACATCAGAATGGCTGTATCTGATTTGAGAAATGCTAGAACAACTCAGATGTGTGACTTGTCACTGTGTGGGAGGATGGCACCACAGTCAATAACCTGGTTTCAGCATAACCACACCTGGTTTACAACCTGCTTTTATCCGTCCTCATATGGCTAAAATTTTCATTACAGAGGTTCATTTGTGAAACAGAACATTTCAGTCTCCAGTTAACAAAATAATGGTGTGCCTTACAATCGATGCCCCTTAGATTCAATGAAATATGATAGGATCTGTCATGCAGAATGTTCCAGGATAAAAATCAACATAAAAATCAATAGCTTTTTTATATACTTATAATGAACTTGCTGAAAAAGAAATCAGGAAAACAATTCCATTCACAAGAGCTTAAAAACAGAAATATAATACTTAGGAATGAATCTAACCAATGAAGTGATTTCCACAAGTAAAAGCATAAAGTACTAAATGAAGAGATGGGAGAAAACATTAGATGATTGAAAAACTCCCATGAGTATAGGTAGGCAAAATTAATACTGTTAAAAGTAATCTACGAATTGGATATATTTGCCATCAAAATACCACTTTTGTGCACTCTTTACAGATTTATATAAAAATAATCATAAAATTCATATAGAAACAAAAGGAAACTTTAATAACAAAAACATTCCTAAGCAAAAGGTGACATTCTTAGATATCATTGTGTCTGATTGCAAAGTATACTACAGAGCCATAGTAATAAGAACAGCATGGTAGTTGGACAATAGACATATAGACCAATAGAATAGATTAGAAGACAACTAAAGCCATCTGATTCTTAACAATGAGGCCAAAAACAAATATTTGAGAAAAAAGAGACTCTTTAATAAATGATGATAGAAAAATTGGTTATCCATATGCACAAGACTGAAACTAGATCTCTACTTCTCATCTTGTATAAATATCAATTCAAAATAGATTAAAGAACTAAATGCACAAGGTCTGAAACTTTGAAACTGTTAAAGCAAAACATAGGGTAAACTCTTCCAAATGTAGGTGCAAGCAGGACTTTCTGAATGAGACTCCAGTACTGGGAACTAGTAGCAACAATCAACACGTGACATTGCATGAATTTAAAAACAATGTTCTGCACAGTGAAATAAACAATAGTGTGAAGAGACAGCTTACAAAATAAGACAAAACGTTTTAGCAGAGGGTTAATATTCAGATACATAAAGATCTTTGGACACTAAATGGCAAATAAAAATAAGTGAGTTAAAAATTAGTCGATTTTCTCAATGGATTTTCTCTAGTGAAGAAATAACAATGGGTGGGTATATAAAAAATGTGTTCAACATCTTTAGCCAACTGAAAATGTAAATAAAAATTGACTCCATCTCACCCCAATCTGAATATTATCAAGACTACACAAACTAGCTAATGCAGGCAAGGAAGAGAGGAATACTTGTACAATAATAGGTGGGAATGTAAATTAGTACTGCTACTATTGAAGTCAACATGGAGGTGCTTCTGCAAACTAAAAGTAGAATTACTTTATGACCCAGCTATACCATTTCTTGGCATATTTTAAAAGGATTTAAAAGCAGTATACTGTAAAGGTATCTGTGTACCTTTCATCCCTACAAAACAATTCAGAGTAGCCAAGATGTAAAATCAGTCACATGCCTGTCAATGATAAATGGATAAGATATGTAGTATATTTTCACAAGATAATATTCTTGTACCATAAAAAGAAGAAAATCTTGTCATTTGCAGGAAACTGGATGGAGCTGAAGTAAAATAAGCCAGGCCCAGGAAGACAAGTCCCACCTTTTTTCTAATACATGGAATATAAAAAAGATAACCTGAAAATAGAAAGCATACAATCTGATAAAGGAGAGAAAAAAGCTGAGGGAGGAAGGGAGTGTGGCGATAATGAGAGGCATGGATGTGATCAAAATGTGTTTCATGCCTGTGTGAAAATACCACATATAAAGCCAATGGTTTACAAAATATTTTAGCACCAATAAATTAATAAGTGCATACATATGAGTGTATGTAAAAATGTTTATTAACACCTGTGGGTCAGATATTCTCCAAGGTCCTAGGGATTCAGTAGTGACTGAGAAAATCTATTTTCCTGAAGGACTTCAGAAAGCAGCAGAAGAGATAGGAGTTAATGAAACAGCATATTCAAGAGTGGTAATTTTTATTTTTGATATATACTACAAAAGAGAGACACACAGGTACCACAAAACTAGGATTAGAGCATCTGGTCTAATCAAGAAAATCTGGAGAGGCTATCCAAGGCAAGGAGAATGGAAGAGAGTCAGCTGCTGAGGTGACGTGGAAGAGCTCTGTGAACAGAAGGAGCAGTGTGTGCTAAACACCTTGTAAGGATGGGAACCAGCACAAACAGTGGTCGGGAGACAGACTGGTGGACAATGGAAAAATCACTGCGGTAGAGGGGAAATCAAAAAAAGTAGCTAGGGACCAGCTGGCTATGGGAAAGGATCCACGGAAAGGATAAACAATTTTGCCCTTGTAATTCTGTGAGGAGCAGCAAGGGGAGACAGAGGCGCCCACTGTTGTCTCCTTTCTTTCACCCAGACCTGTCCTTTCTCAGGCCAACCTGCCACATCTCTCAGGAGGGAAAGAATAAGTAGATTGTTTACAAATGGAAACGCTATGTGATATATACTTCTGCTAAGCATTTTGTGAAATAAGACAGAAATATTTAAACCTGTTATGGGTTGTGTTCAGATGGCCCCCAGGCCTCATGCAGACATGGAGGTGGCTGAATGTAGTGTTTGTGATTGGTTTGTTGTCTAGCACTGGGAAGGGTGGTGTGAGTGCTGCACCCATCCAGGGGTGGGTAACCATACAATGTAAGGGAGGCAAGGAGACATATGTTTTTCTTGTTTGCTCTTTTCACTCTTGATGTTTGCAGCCACCATGAACAATTGCTCCTCAGCCATGTCACCCTACCTTGTACTCCAAAACTGTAAAATAAATAAACTTTTCTTTGCTTCACTTTGGACATCAGATATTTTGTCTCAACAATGAGAGAAAAGTAATCAAGACAAAACTCAGATAGGAATCACAGTTCTTTATATCCTACATATCTGTCTGAGACGTGATCTCATGCCTTCTTTTTGAACTCCGTTCTCTTCCAGGTTCTCTAGCATGTCTAACCCAACTCCCCTATTCAGCCAACTCCTCAGAAGAATTCTTGCTCTTACAGATAGGCTAGATATAGAATGTTTATTTTTTCTTGTGAACAGAACACTACATGGGAGGAATGTGAAATAGAAATATTCATCATTAGAAAAAAATGTATATGAGAAGTCTTAAATTAAATGGTTATTATTCTTTATTATAAAGTTTTAAGGAAAAAGAAGAGGGTGAAGAATAGGAAAGAAAAGAAGAAATAAATCTAATTATACAAATACACAACACATGAATATCAGATATGTGTATGTATAAATACACATATTTCTTTTCCACGTTCATCAGGACTGGTTTTTGTTGGAGTGGACAGGAAGAAGATGAGACAGATCAGGTGTTTTTCTACAGGGTCTCTAAGGAGAGAACTGCATAATGCACAGAAGTGAGGACTCAGAGTGTGACAACCCAAGTGCGATTGAGTTAGTATCTCTGTGCCTATAATCCCTATCCTGTAAAGCAGATACAAAAAAAGAAAGAAACATTCATGGCGAGGGATTTAGCTCACCAACACAAGCACCTGCCTGGCAAGCACAAGGTTGTGAGTTTGATCCCCATACCAGAGAGAGAGAAAGAGAGAGAGAGAGAGAGAGGTAGCTCTAGATGATATTATGAGACGACTGAACAAATTGTTGTGTTTAAAATGACATGAAATGATGCTTCTTTGTAGGGAAAACTCTACATAGTAGATCTAGGAATATTTATGATCATAAATTATTAAATACAAATTACTAGGTTAAATATTTTAGTCACATGACTCCATTAAATCCTTAGGTTGTTTTTTTTTTTCTTTTTTGTACCTGGGATTGAGCTCATGACCACATGCTTGCCAGGCAGCACTTATGCCACTGAGCTATATCCACAGCCCCTGAATCCTCGCTTTTTAAAATAAATACTGGGACTCAGGTAGTGTTATAAGATCTAGCACAATACCACAGCTTCTGCAGGATGTGGAATCACAATATCTGGGAAACAACAGTATAACAAAAACAGAAAAGTAAGAAAAGATGTGGGAATCAAGAAAGAATCACAGAGGAATTGGAGAAGCTGAGTAGAGTCTGCATGTCAGTCATTGAGCTAATGTTTTGTACACGGAATTCCATTTCACACAAAATGCCAGAAAGCAACTCATCTTATCCATGCCAGATGGTAAGACCATTGGGCCTAAGGAAGACAATTGATTTCCTTCATATGATCACAACTGGATATACAATAAGCAACAATGGTCCAATGAGCTTTTTGTTAGTTTGTGTAGGCTTACTGTAATGTATGCATCTGTATGAACACACACTCTCGTATTCTTGCTCATATTTGCCGAGATTAGCTGAATTCTCCTGTTTCTCCAGAAAGCCTGCAGTACAGACCAACATTTTAATTGTTCACTAAATATTAATTGAAAAAATGGATTGGATTAAATTAAATTCCCCAGCTGCACTGATGTAACTGCAAGGTTTGTATATAAATGACATAGTTAAATAATTGGTCCAATTGGAAAGTAAATGGTCTTTTCTAGAGATGTTTTTTTCACTTTTCCATTATATCAAAACATAAGAAGACACAGATTTATGGTTTGCCATTATTTCTTTCAATATTAGATTCTGTAATGCTTTTCAGACATTCATGAAAGAAGAGTAGCAAATTGTAGAGCATGGTGGTTTACCCCTTTAATCTCAGAACCTGAGGAGACTAAGGCAGGAAGACTGCAAAATTAATTCTCACCTGGGCAATTTAATGAGGACCTGTCCCCTAATTAATAAAAAATTTGGAGTGGGTGATTTAGCTCAATGGTAGAATGCCCTTAAGCCCAGGTTTAGTTCCCAGAAAAGAGTAAAAGTTAGAAGAAGGAAAGTTCTACTTACTAGAATATATGTGCATTTTAGATTATATTATAATAAAAAGAAGCACAAAGGAGTTTATCCAGCCTATATGTTCTGATCGCTGAGTCCTAGGCAATGGGTCACATAATTCATATCAGTGTTCATGTTCCTATTCTTGTATCCATTCTTTTATTTAATTAACACATATGAATTGTAGGAATAATGAGATTTGTTCATACAAGCATGCATTGATGCTATCCATCCATACTTCATCATTTCCTTCATCTGGCACTTTTAATTACTATTTTGCTTTCAAGATTTTTTTGTTTCCTTTCCTTTTTTTGTTTACCTTTCTACATATGAGAGAGAAGATTTAATACTTGTGTTTCTGTGTCAGGTTTATTTGGCTTAAAAAGATGTACAGCAAATCTATACCTTTTGCTATAAGTGAAAGTATTTCATGACCGAATAACAATACTTCATTGTTCGTATTTGTCATCTTTTCCGCATCTGTTGATGGGTGTCTAGGCTGGTCTCTTACATTAACTATTATAAGCCATGCTGCAATAAATGTGGGCAGGTATACACACTTCTTTTCATTTTGCCATATGCCTTGGAGTGGTGGGCAAACTAGATTACAATAGTGGCTATACTAGTTTACATTTCCACTAACCCTGTATGAGTTTCTTTTTCTCAATATTTGCATCAGCATTCATCATTTTTTGTTTTTGTTTTGTTTTGCTTTTTGACAATAGTCATTCTACTGTGAAATGGTATATTTCATTGTAGTTTCATTGCATTTCCCAGATTGGTAATGATATTGAGCTATTTTCATGTATTTATTGGCCATTTATTTGTATTTCTTCTTTTGAGAAATGTCTTTTAAAAATTCCATTTGTGTATTCTTCAAATTTTAGTATTTGTGGTGCCAAAGTGAGCATGTGCTCACTCTTTTAAATTGGGCTGCTTGTTTTTTCCTTGCTTGTTTGTAACTCTTTTTTTTTTTTTTTTTAGTTCTGGTCACATTTATCAAAATAGTAAATATGGGCCTTGATATGGGCTTTCTAGGATCCCTATTTTTTTTTTAACTCATACTACCATGAGAGTAGCTATTTTCTATTTCTCTTTCCAGAAAATATTCAAAGTAAGGAAAACATTGAAGCTGAATGAATAGCTGGATCTACTTGGAAAGAAATGGTGGTGGATCAGAGGAATATCTAAGGAGTATACACTTCACTGCTTGGGTCCTAAAATTTGTCCAAGTATTAATCTGTCCCAGCATCGTGATCGAGAGCAAACCAGAACCAACTATAAGGCACAATGTGATCTAGAGGTTCTGGGAAATATTCTGCCCCTTGGCAGTAGTCAAACATACTTCCAAGCTTTGTTTGTGTTTTTGTTTCTTCCTCAATGATCATCTTCTGTTGAACTGAAGCTATTAGACACCAGAACATGGAAACATTTTTACTGACTTTACTACAAACTCAGCCATGTTCCACAGAAGGACAGATCTATCAGTTGAGGTATCAGAGAAAACACAACCTATAATGGAGTTATAGTCAAGATTGAATCAGAGAGACATGTGAGGAACTACATCCTGAGAAGGAAGTAATTCTTTAGCGTAAGTCTTAGATACTTTGATGTTCTTTATTACCAACCTAAAGAGTCTGACCAACACAAATGGTGAACAGAAAAGTGAGTAAAGTAGGCCACTCATCAAGGAAGCCAAAACACAGTCAGACAACAAAACCACTAAAAATTACTTTATTTTACCATCAAAATGATATGTTAAAATCATAATAAAAAATCAAAAAGTAAATTATAGGAAATGACTAAAAATAAATTTCACAAAGAAATGCTAAAGAAGGAAAATAATGCCACTTAGATATACTCACTTCTTTTTTTAATTTTTAAAAATTTTTTATTTTATTTAAAGAGAAACAAAACCATATAAAGGGTAGAGGTAATACAGAATTCCAAAAAAAAAGATAAACAATAAGAAATCACTAGTTAAAATTACATGTTGTCCTCTTAGAAATAGTTGCTCAAGTTACAAAATTAAAGCATACAAAGTAGATAATCAAACAGTGAGACTCATTTTGGTAAAGGAAATTAAATATAAACAGGGAAAACTGCACTTTCATATTTTTTATAATGAAAAGCAAGCTGTAAACACATCTACTTGTTCTAGGAAATCAAGCAATAGCTCTGTTCTTTACGAATGTTCAGTCAAGCTTGGTTCTCAAACTTATTTAGAGATGAGTTATTTCTCTAGCACAATGCGGATCTGACTTGAGAAATACTTAAGTTAAAACTATGTACAAAAATCTATCAGTAGTTTTTTCTTTATTTTGGGTTTTTGGAGGGTGTATTTTTTAGGGGAAGGTTATCTATGGAACACAGAAGAAATAAAGTCAGCAATGAATTAGTTAGAGAAAGGGAGTGAAATTCTTAATACTCCAATCCCTGAAGGACTATAGCAATTTCTAATTCTTTCCAATTAAAGTGTTAATGAGAAGAAAGTATATAACCAGGGTAAAGAGAGATTCCAACATGAATTCTAAATTAAGGAAAATTAAATCCAGAATGTATTCTCTGTGTACTTAAGAATAAAGCCGTATTCCACTCTATATTCCCCTGAACATTCCTTTAATAAAAAAAACAGTAATCCAGACATGGCAATACAATTATCTTTTCAAGATTAAGATCTTGTTTTACCATTTTCAAAAATATGGTCAAGTTTTAAAATTACAAAATATTGAGATAGAGGAGAAAGAAAGTGACTACTACTCAAAGATAACTTGTAATAATTTAAGTTTATATTTTTCAAATATTTTCCCTACCTCTTTCAAAGTCTCTTCTTCAAAGAAAACTAACTACATCTAAACATTTATTATGACTCTGGCTTTCCCTGGACTAAGATAGAAATCACTGGTTGATTTTAAGCTGAAAAATAAACTAATCTGTTTTATGTTTTTAAAAGATCATTCTTACTATTTTGATGAGGATAGACTGAAGAAAGAATGGGATAAAGGTGACAAATTTAGAATTATTTCACAATCCATGTTAGGCATTATAGTGTTTAAACCAAGTGACAATACAGGTAAACTGTTAGAATTTGAGGACAGATCAATCATCCATAATATGCGAATGAAGTCCAGAAGGAAAAGATTATTTCAAATTTTCTGGTGTGAACACCTAAAACACAGATTGGGCAATTACTTTCTAAAGCAAAACAGTTAAAAATATGAAAAGATAAATATAAAGAGCCCACATTAGAAATTTCTAGAATTTTTTTCTTTTTTTTTTTTTTTTTGCGGTACCAGGGATCAAACTCACGACCTTGTGCTTGCCAGGCAGGCGCTTATGCCACTGAGCTAAATCCCCAGCCCGAAATTTCTAGAATTTAAAATAGAATTTGACCAGCAATAAAATTTTTACATTTATCAGAATTTTGTGGAATTTAACACGATGAGATAGAATGAAATTTTAAAGGCGGTGAATACAGACAGAAAATGTTGAATTCATAGTGCTCTACCTTTAAAAAATTTAGTATGTGTGCTACTGAAGTCAGCATATATTAGCAGATTTAAAGATGAGTAAAAATGACAATAATAAAAACATTGGCCATAAGAGAAACAGAAAACAGGATCTTGTGTTGTTACAGAAGCCAAATGAATAAAACATTCAAGCAGGAAGAAATTACCAAGTATGCTAAATTCTTCTGTTGTATTAAAAAGATGACTGAGAATAGATACACCTAGGCATTAGTATGAAGATACTGAATAAACATGGATTAAGCATTCAATTAATACCAGACACCTGATTTTACTCTGGGAAACCCAGGCAACAAAACGATGACTGGCTCCTAAAGTGAGAGCGTAAGATAGATACCTAAGACTTAAAAAGCAAAAGAGTATCCAGACGAAAGTGTGACAGAGGCTAGTGGCAAATAATAAACAAAATTGTCCCTCATTCTAGGAATGGATGCATAATTACATAATTACAAATAGCTTAAATGGATATAACTGTATTGAATTTTGTTTCATTTTGTGATTGAATATAGAGAGAAGAGTTCAGTTCCATGGACCCATGTAAGCAAAAGTACACAGGATGAAAGAACATTATATATTCTCAAAGCAATGACAAAGGCACTAAGAAGGCATTAACCTTTATTCTTGACTCATTGTCTACTCATTCTTTATTCTTGTCACAAGTCGCATTTGACTTCATGACAGCAAAACAGTCCATGAACCTCTAACTGATATAGCCAGAGTTATTCTGTAAATCAGTAACTGTTGTATCAGTGTATGTATATATAGTGTGCCTTGAATGAAACTAAGTGACAAAACCCATCCACTGTAAGAAATTTGTTCCTTTCATAATAATATCTTTGAAGATCAGTGTAATAATATTTTAATTTCTCTAATTATTTTCCATCTGTAGTAGGAGATCCTCTAACTTCAAAATCTTCATAATCTAAAGTAATATATCACATGTACATGAACTATAGAATAACATACTTAGATAAAATTTTCCATGAGGAATCTCTAAAGGAATAATCTTTTTTAATGCCTGGACTTAAAGGAAACCACAAAGAAAATCATTTTTCATTCTGCTTCATTCTAGTTTTGCTATACCTCTCTCAGTATAAGAGACTGTACTTAAATTGTTCCTTATGGAGAAAGCATCAGCTAAATCCTACGCAAATCATTACTTTGGCCATTGGATGTCATCAATGTTCTGCAGAGAACCTGCTCAGTGAGCTATGTGGCAGGGCACATTTGAACTAAAGGCAGCAATTTGTTTATTGCTTTGATGGCATATTGGCATGGTTTCCAAATAAATGATGTGGAAATAGTTACAAAATTCATTTTATTGCACATTATTTTATGATATGTACAAAGAACATTTCCTGGAAAAAGAAATCTTCATGCTGTGAGACCAAAAATGTGAATTTGACAGACTCAATTTTGAAATTAAGCTAGTTGCAAATGCAAATGGATCAATTTATCAAATGATGTGGCCAGATAATTTATTATTATCTTCTGGATGATGGAATTCACCTGAACTAAATGATTTTATTTTTTGTTATTTCTTGGAATGTGACTCTTGCTGTTGGAAATGAAGTACATCCAAAGTTTTTTTAATCAACTCCCATAAAGATAAACTAGAAGACAAAACATATAATCATCTAGGATTCATGCGACACAGTAATTGCAGTCAAAATTTTCTTCAACTCATGGAACATTTATTTTGCATATTGTTATTGCTTTTCAAGGTATTACTTTAGATTATTTAAAATAATTATAAGAAACAATTCATTGATGCAGTCTCACTCGGCAAGAATTCAGACAATATTGAAGTATTTAAACTCAAAATTACATTCACATTTCAACTCACATATTCCAAATTTCGCTTCTCTTTTCAGAGGTGGCTATTGTTAACACTTTATGTATGCTTTTTAGAATCTTTTCCCAAAAGTATTCAATTTTAGGTTAATAAATAAATAAATTGCTGTAATACAAAGGCTTAAGTCTGTGTTGGTGAAGCAATGAATAGGAAACAATAATAAATCTATTTCTGCATCATATTGGGGTTACAAAGGTTTGAAAGTGAGATTTAGAGTATTATTACATTCTATGCTATATAATCACACATAAGTCATCCTTTAATTCTTTCAAGGTCTTTATTGATACCAAGGAGCTATGTAAATACAGGTGATTCGAGTTAATACTGAACTTCGGTTGACCAGAAGATTTCTTTATCTTCATTAGGAAATGCTATCATGTTAACCATCTAATACATTTTGATTTCTTTTCTTCACTTCCTTTGGTAGCAAATTCTTTTTTTAAAAAATTATTATTGCACTTTCTACAGGCTTTAATGAGCACTGTCTCTGATCTTTTCTTTTGTAAATAAACCAAAAGATTAGATAAGAAGGTCAATAGGGACAGAAGTCAAACAAGCTTTCTCTGCCTTGAACAGTGTCTATAGCAAGAGATTAACAGCTATTTTTGGTCAAGGAAAAAAACTGCCTAATGCATCAACAAAAATGCACACCAAGTTTTGAGTCCGAATAGTCTGAAACAAGAAATAATATTTTAAAATTAATTTTCAACATTTGACTTTAAATCATGGATATGATATACTTATTGTATGTTTTTAATATTTAGATTTGTTGTAGTACAGGTTGGTATTATGGTACTTTTATTTCTGCACTTTTCATACAAAGACAAAAGTGATAAAGGCATGGAAAAGAAAGCCCAAAAGGAAAGATGAAAAAAATTGAATTTATTCATTCTGTAGAAAAGCCTCTTGGAGGGCAAAGCAATAATGTTCTTCACATAAGTGGAGACTTCCTAGAGACACTATTTTGGCTCTCAGAGGTGTGGCTTCCTCTTACACAATCTCTGCTGGACAGAAGTGCTTTTAAAGCAAGAATGGCACTATTTATAATTAAGTAAGGTCAAGGGATCCATTTTGAAAGTCTTACTTGGAGACTTACCACTGAAAATCTCTGTCAGGAGTGTTAAGAGAATAAGAAAAAACACACTTTTATCTCAATGTGAATAATTCTGGTTATACACTATGGATTTAAAATTCTCCTGAACAAGAAAAAGTACTACAGTTGTTGGAGAAGTTGTACAAAGACATGAAAAACTGAACAATTGCTTCTGTCTGGACACCTTGATAATAAAATTGATCTTTTTCTCAAAGGCTTACCCTGCCAATCACTTGATACTAACATTATCTTGAATAACTACAAAAAACCCAAAATAATAGTTAATTGTAAGAAGCAATTAATAGAGTAGGTAGTATATTAATATCTACTGAAAGTCTTCTCAGTGTCTTTTCCATTGCGAATTTAAATGTTTCCCCTCGACATGATTTGCAGTTTACCTGAGCCCACCGATACGTGATTCAACCAGACCTTCTGGCATCACATACTGGGACTGCAGCTACAAGAAACCTTCTTCAAAGTGTTGAAATCAATAAGTTAATTCACTAGGTTTTCTAAGCTCTCTGCTGAAAGACAAATGAAAACACCATGTGCAAAGAGAAGCAAAGATATTTGTAGTTATTTCCATTTCACAGAGGAGCAAATAGATCTGCAAAATGGACAGGAACAGTGTCACTTCACAATTTATTTTTTTCAGGTAGTTCAGAACTATGTTGAAAGCCATCACAGTATATTTTCATTTTCTCAATTTTTAGTGCAAAAAAATTATCCCACAATAGCTTGTCACCATCACTGGTCCACATTAGAATATTAGCCATTATCATAATGGCTGGTTAGGCCTTTACCATGTCACCAGGAATGTAAGGTTGGAAAGGTAGTGATGTTCCATTTCACCACTCTTCTCCTTTCCTGTCATATGCTTTAAGACTGGAGAGATGGGGTAGGGATTGGAAGATGGATGGAAATGGGGTGGATTTTAGAGAAAGGAAATAGGATCAAGCTGTGACATGTATATATCAATTTTACATGGTCAATGTATTTTTATGTGCCGCAAAAAATACTATTAAATGCTAAAAGAGAAAATGATGGCGTTCCAATCTGAAATGAAATTTTGAACATCCTGGAAACAAGCACAAATTTTCTATTCTTGAGATTTCTGTTGGCTAATGTTTTAATAAAAATAATGTATTTTTTATAGTCCACCATTTCCATTAAAACAAGTCACAAACTTTTAATGCTTTTGCCCTGCTGAAACAGATGGTAAGCCAACTGTCAGCAGTATTTTTTTTTAAGGTACAGAAAAGGAGGCAGAGAGAAAAATAAAAGATTTTTTTTTCCTTTTAAGAAGTCTTAATTACATTTCAAATAAATTCCTTTAATGTTAGAAAAGATAGTACAACAAGATTCATAGAACTCAAAATGAGAAATAGACACAATTTGTCAGAGTTGAAGTTGAAATTGATAAACATTTGAAGAGTCTAATTTAACTAATCAGTGATTTTTGCAACGTCTATTTTCTCCTTCATCTGGTCAAATATTAACTTTCAAACTTTTTTTTCCTCCCAGAGAGGGATAAGCTGAGCAATAAGTTCTTAAAAAAAGATTTCTCCTAATTTTCTCTGTCCAGTAACATCTGGCTCAATTTTTGGCTGCTGTATGAACTGATGGACACCTGTGGAAAATTTTCATTTTCAAGTAATTTCCAGTGTTTTGTGTATGTTAAAGTTGATAACCTGTGTGATACTAGTCTTTCTTGTCACTATTATTCAAACTGAGTTCCTTAAAAGCCCAAAGTCAAGTTTCTCAGGACCATATATGAAGACAAAGGACCATGCAGGCAGAGCTCTTGAGTTACTGACTGCAGTGAAACTGCCCAGGTTCCATGAAATTCACATATAAAATGTACAAAATGAATTGTACACCGTTTAAAATTTTACTACTGTGGCTTATTTCTCTTTTAATTTCCCATAGAGCATATGTATTATATGATGACTCTCGTTTGATCACAGAAAAAGGAAAAGTATTTGGGAGAGTTGCACATTTTAGGGTTTATGGATGTTGGAGTGGAAAATAAAAATAGAGATTGCCTGAGACAGAAAGTGTACCTCAACAACCCAGGAGTAAATTGCCCAAGGCTTTTGCTTTTCAGCTTCAAAGTTTAGAATTTTCTCTCCAGAAAAAGTAAGTATGTTCCATCCCTAAAAGTGTTTGTGCTGCTTTCTTTTACAATGAGGCCATAATATTAAGTGAAATAAGTCAGACACGCAAGCTTAAATATCGCATACCTGCTCTTATATGAGAAACCCAGATTATAAGTAATTTAGGAAAAGATGGAAAATAGGAAACAGAAGTAGATCTTTTACAAAGAAAAGGGATCCATAGATGGAGGGTAGGTAGGGGAGAGGATAAGGGGAGTAAAAAGAAGATATGTTAAATATCGGTACCTACTTCGTAAGGTGAATATAAACATTACATTGTACAGAAATGTATTAATAAAATATTTTAAAAGGCCCAAAGTAACAGGATGCATTGGGGAATTAGGGATAGAAGAAATGCATTTTTAAATAAAGCCTTTATAATAAAATCTAAAGTTTCTAATTAAAACTCATTTTTTTAAAAAGCTACTATAACTTACTGACTAGAGAGGCCATTGTGTTAAAACAATAAGGGAGAGTTTGCTTCTGGCATTGGAGGAGAGATTAAGAATAGATAGAGAACATTAAAGGAAAATGAGATAGAGGCTGAAGCACCCTTGCTCCTTATTATTCCAGAGAATTCTTCCATGATGTGAATAGCTGTTAGATAGGAGAAACTAGGTCTCATAGTAATCAGCTATGTGCATCCTTTCGAGAAAGGCAGTGACCTAGTCCCTAGAAATTGCAGGATTCTTGTAAACCATAATGATGCTTATTTATCTTTCTCCTTGAATTTCTAAACTTTGTTCTAGAGATTTGCATTAGATTACTCATTAAAGAAAAATTGATTAGACCAATAAAACAGGCATAAAAGACTACAGTCATGAATATTGCAATAGAGAAAAGACATTGAACTCAAAAGATGGGAAAATTTTTAAGCACTGAGTCAGCAATATATTATCTCAGGACATTGGGGGAGACTGGTCAATGCTGTTAGGCCTCGATGCCTGCTGATTGGCACTTATCAAATTAGCCTCTCACCTCCCCACAAAGATTGGAAGATAAAGAGCCCTGTCTTTCTTGATAATTAGATTTGAAAGAGGTGGCCCCCTGGTCACACCTATTCCTGGTTGTAAAAATGGCAGAAGATTGAGAAAAGATTTTCCCCTCAATGAACAGAGAAACAGTTTGCAATTGCAAGTTTTGTAAAGTAAATTAAGAAAAGGGAGACCAGAGGCATATAATCAGGAAACACACACACACACACACACACACACACACACACACAAAAGGAACATTAAAGTCACCAGACTAAAATAGCCAGAGAAATACTCTTTTCTCTGGCCCCATAACTTTAAACTTATTTTGGTATGTTGAAATTATCCTTTTATATATCTGTCTTTCCAAATAGATTAGAACTCTTACCTTGATCACTATCGTAGTATCATATAGTGAATTTACATTGCTTGAAAATATGCTAAAAAGAAAATAAATGAGCACAGAAAAGATTGAGTGCTTTGAATAGTTAACAAGAGAAGAGAAAATTATTTTTGACCCTTGCCCCAGAACATCAGCAAATGAAGGGACTAAGCCAAGGACTCCGCTGAGATTCAGCCACTCTCAATTGCAGAGCTACATTCGGCTGAAACCACTCAGTTGTAGATAGGGAAGCTCAGTCAGAACTAGAATTGACAGGATTCTGTGTTGAATTTTATAATTTTTTCTTTCTCATTAATTTTAAATATGCAACTTAACTTCTGTAAACTTTCAGAAAGACAAAACTATAACGGTATCTTAGACTCAAAAACAAGTCACAAATCCCATCTGGAATCTTTCCTGGAAATACTTACCTTACAAGAAAAATAAACACAAAAAGACTGTTAAAAATTTATAGAATAAACTATAACATTGACATTGATCAGTTCAGTCTCTGATTTACCCATTTGGCAGAAGAGTAGATGCAGCAGGTGTGGGGTTGGAGTAAGTCATGGACGGGTATAAAGCAGATGTATACAGGTAAGTCGGGAAAGATATAGCCTTCTAAATATAGTTTTATCAGAGTTCTTGAATTTGTAATGTGAAAATTTCTTTAGTGCAAGAATTTTAAAAACTATTTTTAGTTTAAAAATGTTTGTTCATATTATACACACACACATATATATATATATATATATATATATATATATACATATCACCTACATTCACACACATAGATAGGTATCTATTACACACATGAAATGGCTAAGATAATTAACATTCATAACACCTCACATTTTCGTAGTCAGGTAAGTAAAATTTTACTTTTTTAGCAATTTTCATATATAGGTATGGTATATTTTTTATTAATTATGACCATGATATATAATAGATATCTTGAATTATTTTCTAAATAACTAAAATTTTATATTAATTTATTTCCTTTGGGCAAAATTTCCCCTATTTCCCCAGTCCCCACCCCCTGGTAACCATCATTTTATTCCTTTTTTCTATTGGTTCAACCTTGGAAGATTCCACATATAAGTGAGATTACTTAATGGTCTTTTAAAAATTGAACAAATAAGACATTTAAGACCTGAATCAAATAAAATCTTAAATCTGGTTATGTTTGAAATTTAATTTTCCAAATATAGAATTTTTTTGAAATGGATTTTCATAATGAAATTGGAATCATGATATTTGACAAGAAATTCAAATGAACAGAAATTAATTGTACTTCCCAAATCATAATTTCTTTAACTTCTTTTATTTCTTTTTTATAAAATACCATCTTAAATGAGATCACTTAGAAACCTATTCAATAATAGATATATTTGGTTTCTGTACAAAAGGTTGAATTAATTTATCTGTTGATTCCAGCATAATGAGAGCCTTGATTTAATTTTCCTACAATGTACTGGCCTAAAGCAACTCAAGTTGGCTACTGGTTATCAGTCCTTTACTCGGATGGGCTGTGCCACATCTATATAAGTACTCAATGACTAAAGTCACATATTGAAAACCAGAAACTATAAAAAAACACACGGATATATGACCTTGTGTGGTTTTCCCATGTATGATAAATATCAATATTTATCATACATAGTTTCCACTAATTTACAAAAACAAGTGGGTTAAATGTACAACCACTGTAATGTATAAAAACACTTATATTATTCTGCTCTGATACTTAAAATAATATGTGAGAAACTTGGGAGTATAGTAACAACATTCTATCCAGGTTCAACACTGTGATACTCTCAGAAGGAGCATTAGAATATACAACCCATTTTCCAAATACATAAATAATCTTGCCACTGAAATGTCAGTGAACCAAGAATGAATGCGCTATTTCACTCACCAGGGTGTATTTGGTAATTACATTGTGAAAGGTGTTATTCTACCTTAGAGGTGAGCTTTGAAATGAAGAATAGTTTACCTTCTAATAAATAGGCAATGTGAATTTCAATAAGGTTTTGCTAAAAGCCTGAAATGACAACTGCAGATTCTTAGTAGACTAAAACTCACATCTACTAAAAGCAACCTAAAATATATTTTTTCTTGTTTGTATAATGAACAGGTATCTCACTCAAGACATTTCTGTTTCTATTCTGCTTGGCAATTCAAAAATGGAACTATATTTGGAGAGTTAAAAGTTAAATATGTGGCTAGGAAGAAGGAAGAGAAAAAAGAAAAGTGACTATAGAGAGCACACCATTTCATATAGTGTCTATTTCAACACCTTTCAAAACACTATTAAACATTTTAGAATGGAGATTGGCACGTTTTGCCTTGACTAAAAACTTGGTGTTAAGCCAAAAAGCCTAATAATCTCATCAAGATAAATAAATAAAATAAAAAATAATAGGAACAGATTTCTTTTTCTGGCTACTACTCAGTCTTTTACATAGTGTTTTATTTGCTGTATAACCTTGAAAAATAACTACACACACACACACACACACACACACACACACAAACACACATATACACAGCCGCACACACACATTCTGGTTTCCTGGTCTTGTGAACTGTCTTGCTCTTTTCTCGTGCCTTTCACCATTACTCATGTCTTATGTGAAGACAGCCTATGTGACCCTGCAAGATGAAAGTGGGAAGGGGTACAGCTAGGTCGCTGAGAAAGCTTTGCTCAGATTCACACCCAATGTGGGGTTTACAGGTGTCATCTTTTGCAGTGTTTTTCTGGAGCTTCCTCAGTGAACTGAAATTGCCTTTATAGTACATGATGGACTGCATTGGGAATAGCAGCTTCATTTCGGTCATAGCTTTCTTTATCTGAATTTACAGACTATGGTAGCATTTTATTTCACTTTTGCCTTTAGCTGTAAGAAACAGTTCAAAAACTTTTAGAGAAGACACACAAAGAGAAAAGAAAACATCACACACACAACACACACCCAAATATCACATGAAGCTTCATGTCGGTAGGCACCTTGTTATAGTCTGGGTGTTGAATGTTCCCTGAAGGTCCATCTATTGCAGGCTTGGTCACCATGGTTGTGCCACTGGAAGGCAGTGGAACTTTTATGAAGTGGGATCTTGTAAGAGGACTTGGGTCACTCATATTTAAGGGACCTGGGGAACCGCAGGTGGTCTTTCTCTATTCTCTCGGCTCATGATGTAGGTATTTGCTGTGCCACATTCTCAGGCATGATCTACCATCATTAATGGAGGTCTTAGGAAAAAGGAACCACCTAGTCTTGGGTTGAACCCCTAGAATTATGAGCTGAGTAAATTTCTCCATATAGATTGTTGTCTCCCTTTTTTCAGTGTCGCTATATGAAGCTGAGTAACACCATTACATAAGCTTAAGAATTCTTATAAAAATAGAGTTAGTGTAGTAATATTTAAAATTATCACAGGCATAACATGACATTGAGAAAGGACTGGCTAACTGTAGGTATGTCCCTGATTGACATCAGAAATAATAATCCTGACTCTTCAAAAGTCATATTTTGTAGCAGCATAGAATATTTATTATATGTAGTAATAATGAAAATGATGTTTTATAAATCTGTCATTGTACTAATCATTATATATGAATAAAGTCACTTAGCAGTAATAATCACAATAAAATCCATTTTAATTTCCAATGCATATATGAGAAAACTTATCCAAAGTAATGATCATAAGTAATAAAAGGTAAAGCAGAGTCCATACAGACGTCAAGTTTCTTAAACAACAGAATATAGCTATGTTCAGGATCATAATTTTTAAAAGGCCTATCTCTAAGCTAAACTCTAAATGTTTTAACCTGAACATCAGTTTTTCCAAATCCCATCAGCCAATTTATTCATGCTGAAGGTCAGAGCTGAATGTAAATCCTCAGAGTACAGGGCCTGGGCAAATATCAGATTTTTCCTTTTACTTTCTTTAAAATCTTTTTATTTTTCTCAGGAACATAGAACATTTAATGGTAGTGGTGATGCAAATGAGATTTTAGATTTTCCCCAGCCTACCCTCATTACCACAACTACTCCCTTGACCCAATTAGATTTATTAGATTCTGTGCAAGACATCTGTCCCCCATGCAGTAGTCTAAAAATTAATCACATAATTCAAATTTCTCTTAAATTATCCAAGTTATTTATGACTGTAGAATAATTTCAATGATTAAAAAAAGCATGACTTTGACTAGCACATTGGAAACTGGGGACTCATGCTTAGAAGTCTTTTGTTCTTTGTAGTACTTTCTGCGATTCTGACTTCTCAGCAGTTAGGTCTCCCTTTACCTGGACTGCTGCACTGCCGTCCTGCTCAGTAATTCTTTAATCCCCTTTGAAGATGCCGAGCCATCTGCTGAAGAAGGATTCTGAGTAATAAGATGCAAAGATCCCTAATCTAACTTTAGTGCCCTTTTGTGCTACTGTCCTTAATTTGGTTGGGGTCCTACTTCTGTCAATAGCTATAAAAAGGAAAGAATAGATAGTTAAATTATCCTCTCCATGTTCATCCACTAATGCCTGAAGAGATAATAAAATAGACATTTATTCTCAAGTGTAGCTTAATTGAAGTGTTATGATGTTTTGGTGACTTGAGAAGGGTAATGGAAAATGAGTGCCACCTGTTTATGATGTGCCATCAGGGAGATGGCACTTCTCAAATGAATTCCACTTAAAACATCACATCTTCTATTTGATGATCTGTTGTTGTCTGAGAAGGCAGTTAATTCCTAATTTCATGAAAAAAAATGGCTCACACAATTCATTTGTTTCATCTGTCTCCATATGTAAGGCAAGGCATCTTATTTTATTTGGAGTACAGATAAGTATAGATTATGAAAAAGGTTCAAAGAAAGCATTTTGTTGTGTTGTAGATGGGCCAGTTGTATCAAGGAGGAAGTTTGACTCTACTCTTTTTCTTCTTGCTAGTGGATATTTGATTTGATTGTTTGCAAATTTCTTTTATTGTTTCAGCTCATTTCACTTCCAGGCCTTTGTTGGGGAATAGAAAGAGAGTTGTAACTAGCATTAAGTGATAATTACTAGTGCCAGACATTACGCCTACATAATTAAGTATATATTACATGTTTTTTGTAATGTCTGTAAAAATCATATTAACTATTACATGATATAATGATATATAATGGAGCTGTTGGATCCTTATATGTTTCCACATTTTGAGTTGATAGGAAGAAATTGACAGAAGACAGTCAATTGTTCCAATTAACTTTTATTTGGAGAAGGAATCTTACTAAATTGCCCCAATTGCCTTGAACTTGTGATCCTTCTACCATAGTCTCCTGAACAGCTCAGATGATAGGCATGTGCCACCATACCTGGCTCTGTGTCACCTTCTATGACACACAGATATCAATTGCTGTACACTGGGCATGATGTCTATCATTTTCTCATCTGAAAATGGGTATGGTTCTCATAATTTAAGCTGAGAAAATTAAAGCTTAATCAGAATAATGCGAGTGATGGGTAGATGACAAAGGAGATGTGATGGGTAGTAGGTCCTGTTTCCATATTATACATAATTATTCCCTTTGGGAATACGGCACTCAACTCTCTAGTCAAGGACAGTATTATATGTAAGAATTGGGATGCACTTACACACTTTTAGTATAAGGAGAGAGTGCTGAACTATACAATCAATCACTGAGAACTATGTGTGAGATGCCTCTTTGGATAGCAATGAGAACACAGTGACTCATCCAACAGACAAAGCATATAAAACTTTCAATAAGGAAAATGATTTGGCTGTCATGTGTGTCCCTATTCCTGGATATAATTGATATTCACTCAAGCACAGGCTGGGTGCTTAGAGGCACCCTCTGTGTCTTCGAATTCCACTCCATCATATTTAGTAGCCTCCTTTATTTTCCTGCCCCTGCACAATCTTAATGCTTCCCTGGAAATGCTTCCTCATCTTGTCATCTACTCAGCCAATCCCTGGTTTAACAACTCCTTTTCTTTGAGATTTTTCTTTTCTTTATATAAAACAGCAGCAAGAAAATGGAAATGAGAGCAATCAAAACAAAATTATCTCAGTGTAGGCCTGGACTTTCACAGTTTTAAATCCTGAAGTGCTTTTGGAGCCTACTTTGAAAGTCTAGTGTTGAACATAGATTCTTTATCTTTTTTCTGTTACACTGAGGATTTTGATACTCAGGAAATATGCAGCAGGAAAGGCGGAGGCAAGAGTTTTAAAAACAACATTACATTTAAAATAATATTTTCAGTACTACTCATAAAGATACAGGTAAAAACATCTAAATTGTTGTAGACTTCATCATCCATTACCACCAGTTTTAACCATATACAATATCATATTTAGCTATATATTATGATGCTTTTTGTCTTCTCCAATGATTTTCGTATCAATGTCTTAATTCTGTCTCTGTCTCTCTCTTGAGTCTCATATTCTAATTTAAGTAAAACATGTAGAAAATTACCAGGACCAGAGTTTACATGCTCAACCTTCTATAAACTTCCATAAACCTTCTGAAACTGATTCATTCACTTCTTGCTAGAATTAAGAGAAAATGGGATTTGAATGATATCTTCTGTGAGCAGTAATTTTAAAATTATGTGTTATGTAGAAACAATATGCCAGGTGCCAGGTGGAGAACTATGGTATAATAGTAAAAAGATCTGGAGCTCACACCTTGAACTTTGCACTCTGAAATGTCACAGGAGGTCTTCTATAAATTTGGAAGTTTGTTATCCTGTTGCATACCTTAAGCTAGAGGGGAAACAGCAAAAGAAATTTTCAAATGTTACAATTTACTTCCAACTGTAGAAGACCTTCTACTATTTCAGATAAAGTACTAATTAGAAAAATCACTTACAATAAGGTCAAAACAATGTTATGATGAATTAGTTCCATAAATAGGGTTGCTTATTACTCATTTCAATATAAAGGGTATAATATCTAAGTACGTGGAGCTTGAATTTTACTAACGTGATGCAGATTCAATTTCCTCTAAAAACACTACCAAGATCTGAATTTAAGCTTCATTATTTCAGCCAGCAATTTATAGCTAGACACCAAAGGACAATCTACAGTAATTTAGAATCCGGGAAGATTAAGCAATTTAAATAATGAATGGATTTCTGCCAATACAAGCAGTGATTACCTACCTTAGCCCCCCTAATTATTTAATGTACCCAATATGTTTGACTTGGTGTTTTAACTACAGAATAAACTTTAAAAAAAGAAACTAATTGTTCTGTGTGAGACACAGTAAAAATAGTACTTGTACATTGTTAAGACTTACGGGAATTTTGGTTTCAGTTCGTATTTCCTTTTTTTTTTTTTTTTAAAGAATTAGAATTTATTTGACATGACGTAATGAAGTAAAAGGACATTAATTATAAATATTAGAATAAAGGAGAGGACTTTAATAATGTCATTTTCTTCCACATCTGAGAGTATGGAATTTCAGATTTTTGAAAGCCTGTCTTTTTTTCTGCTACATTCTGACTTAGCAAGCAATCTGCTTTATCTCCATCATTTATCCAATAGAAAAACAAATGTATTATTTAGTCTTACTGTTATAGATAGTGTGATTATTAAAAGTCAAGTAAAGCATCATTATAAATTATAAGTTCTATAGAATTGAAAATGGTGACATATAATAAAATAAAATCTTTTATTTGCATGAGCATGTGTTGAATGATGTAAAAATGATGATATGCAAAAATTAATGGAATAGGACTTCTGGTTTCAGCTTCAACATGCAAAAAAGATTTAAAATCATGACTTTTAAAACAAACACAAATCTGTACATACTGGCAAGTAGCTTTTCTTGAATTCATCAAAGAACTGATATTACAGAAAGAAAAGTTACATCCACCTACCCAATCTGAAGAGAGGCAATCGAGAGAGACACACTTCACAAAAACTGCTTAGTGGGAAAAAGAAACCACTGAAATTCATAAGATGGTAGGAATACTTAAATGATTACTTACTGAAATTTGAGTGCAGACTGTCTTAAAAATGAAGCTGCAGAGTTCTTGAGGCAGAGGAGACTACCCTGCCAGGGCCTCTTTCTCTCTCTCTCTCTCTCTCTCTCTCTCTCTCTCTCTCTCTCTCTCACACACACACACACACACACACACATTTCATGGTTCTGTATGGACAAAGAAGAAAATAGAGGTGTTTGCAGAAGGAAGAATAGCCATCTCTAAATGAGCTTGGACCTATCTTTCTAAATGGAGGGCAGGGAGGAGAGTTAGGCTTCATAAGAAAAGAATTATTTGAGGATGCATCTGTGATCTTCTCTAAACTTTGTCTATTCAAAGCAATCTAAATATACATTCAAGAAGAGTTTTTATGGATATTGGTAAGAAAGCTCTAGAATTTATATGGAGAAGTAAAGCACTTAAATAATCAATATTATTCAAAAAGCAGTTGAAGTTGGGAATTTCATATTATTTGAAGTCAAAATTTATTGTAGAGCCACTATAATCAAGACAGAATTATATATTATCATTGGAACAGAATATAGAACCCCAAAACAGACTCATATCTACTGTCAAGTAATTGTTCATATAGGCACAAAACGTAGTTGAATGGAAAAAGGGTCATCTTTCCCACAGTTGGAACTCACCCTATATGCAAAACAGTGAACATAATGGCAGAACTCAGGACTTTCCAAAAACTGGACTAAAAATGTATAAACATCATATAGTCTCCCTAGTGTGAGAAACTGAAGGCATACATAAGATCCAAAAGACTCGATAGATATTATAAAAGGGAAAGAAACTGCTAAAAAGGAAAGAAAAATTGGGATGGAGGAAAAGAGAAAAGAAGAAAGGAAGAAGTTATATATATGTGTGTGTATATATATATATATATATATATATATATATTAGTTAAGATAATTGTATTACTCATTCCATTAGTAAGAATCAGTTAGTGCTTATATGGTTTGATCAATTTTGCATACCTGTATCTGGTAATTAAGCAACTATTTTGAAGACAACAAAGTAATATAATAACCATTATTAATTTTCCATCATCTTGTTTTGAAATTCTGCATCATTTTAAATTTTATTTATTTTTCTATTCCTTTTAAAATAAAAAAAAAATGTATTATGCCTCCAATAGCATGGGACAACCTGCTCCAAAGTCTTCCTTGGCCATCTAGAAGCATGCTCCTTGGCTATCAAACCTCCATTTCTCCACTGTAATGTGGAGCCAGCATGGTGCCCCTCTTCCACTCCAACCACTTCAGAAGACACTAGCCCTGTTTTGAGGAAGGGAAGGGGCATTCAGGAATGGCTAAGAGGAAAAAGGAAATAATCTGGAGCTTTTATTTGCATATTTAACCTTCACAGCAATCTTTCAGCCCTGCTCCGCATTGTGGCAGGCCTGCAGCAGTCAAATAAGAAGCATCCCCCAGTCCTTTCTTGGGTTCCAGTCTAGGAGGGCTCCCCTCTGTGTACTGACCCTCCCTGTGCTAGAGCACAAGCCCTATTAATGACTTTGGAGTTCCAGTTAAAAAAAAAATGGATCAGAAACTGAAATATAAAACTACAAAACTTAGAAGAGACACCAAAAGCATGATTTATGAAAGAAAAAAAAGTGAGTTGAATTTTAAATTTCAACTATAATTTCTAAATTTTTAAAGAATTATTTTTAGAAATTAGCTTTTCCAAAGAAACTATTATAACAAAATAAAACATAAGGTCCAAACAGGAAGAAAAATACAGTATTTGCAAAATACATGGTCAATAACAGACATATCTTAAATACACAAAGAATGCTCAACTATGAAAAGCAAACAATCCTATTAATAAATGTGCTAAAGATCTGAGTAGATATCTCAGCAGAAGTGATACACAGATAACAAATGATCATAGGGAAAGATATTCAACATAATTTGTTTTTATGGATATGCAAATTGAAACAGTCAGGAACTACAAGTACAAACCTGTTATGATGTTAAAATTCTGATGCTGGTTAGGATGCAGAGCAACCAGAACTCTCATTCATTGTGGAAATAATAAATGGTACCTATACTCTGAAATCAGACATTTTGGCAATTTCTTACAAAGACAAACAACATTTTACCATGTGTTTAGGCACATTCATTCCTAGCTATTTATCTATATAAATAGAAAACTTGTTCACACAAAAGCTGGCATGCAAATCCTTGTAGTAAATTTGTTCATACTTGCAAAAACATGGAAACAATAACAATGACCTTGTCTAGGTCAATAAAACAAAATTTATGAACAAATATGGAGCAATAATCAGTGACAAAAGGGAAAGGGCTTTCAATCTTTTGCTCAGCAAAAGAATCCAATCTCAAAACAGTATTTATTTTGTGATTTCAATAATAGACATGCTGGAATAGAAACCCTGCAGGGCATGTTTTGCCCTGAGGTCCTCCACTCTTTCCTGCTGCCGGGCATGAGGTAAATCCCTTTGCTCCATCACATGCTCCCAACTGTGAAATTCTGCTTCAACACAGTCCCTTAAGCAATGAAAAGATGTGACATGACTGAAGCATCTAACACTATCAGCCAAAATAAATCTTTCCTCTTCAGATTGTTTATGTTAGGGTTTTTGTGACAGGGATGAAACACTAACTAACTCAGGCATGAAGGCATGGCCATCCACTACCTGTTCCTTTTGTGACCAGTTCCTCAGGAAGCATAGGTATACCGATTCCCTTCTTGTGGACATATATCCAGAACTATAAGAAGCAAATGATTTGATAGATCTATTCTCATTTTTTGAGGAATTTCTATACAGTTTTCCAAGTGGCTGTACCAACTTGTACTACTACCAACAGTGTATAAGAAATTCCTTGAAGACAAGATGGCCGATCAGTGAGCAACAAGATACAAAGCCTCCCAGGAGAACCAACTCATACACCAGAATAAAGCACCCTGGAGAGACCCAGACAGGTGGAGATGGATCCTCTTGACACAGGAAGAAATTAAAACATAAAAAGCTTGTCAAATACTTCGGGACTACAACTGAGACAGCTGAAGATTGTGGGACACAGCATTTTCATGGTGACCCAGTAAGTGTGCACCAGCTTGGATCCACCAGCCGGCAAAGCCGCCCAGACTCGTTTCTGCTGCCACTCGCAGGAAGAACTTCAGTGCTGAGGTCGGGGGTTGGTGAGCCCAACAGAGAGCGGAGCCAGCCAACGGACTTTCATTAATCCATGGTCAGTGCTGGGAATGAGACCCCCCCACATGGGAGGGGCGTGACTAAATGGGCGACATGTTGGAATCGGGCAGGAGGAGCCTGAATTGGGAGTGGCAGTGACTTCATTTGGTTACTCCCTCCCCAGAGCAGATTCGTGGGATTTGCTTGGACTGGGCTGCACCCCTGGCTGGGACCCAGTGAAACCTCCCAAATTGGTTCCCTGCACCTAGCAAGCACTGACCCAGTGAAAGGCCCCTGCACTTTGGTTGGCACAGTGGGGAGGGACAGGCATACACAGCCTGCTTACACCTCAGTGACAAGAGCAGGCAGGAGAGGGCAGAAGTCCCTCGCCAGTGTGCTTTGGAGGAGCCGTAGCCAACAGGGAAGGGGGCTGGGACCTACACTATAACCTGTGTGAGGAAGCCAGGGCCATGACAGGAGAGAGAGGTGGGAGAAGGCACCCAGTCCAGAACCCTGAGAGCACTGATCCAGGAGAAAGAAACACAAGGGAGACTGAGGGCAGCAAACACACAACATCAGACATGGCTTCAATGAACATAAAGAGATATCTTCGGGACCTTGTAGACAAGCTCAAAACTGAAATATTAAATCAGGTAAAGCAGGATATAAGTAGAGTAAAAAAAGAAATGCTCTCAGGAAGCATCTCTCAGGACGATACAGATGGAAGAAGGGAGGAGCACAGAAAAAGGAGAGACACATTCGATAAAGAATATAAAGAAAATATAGAATACATGAAGCAGATTCAAAGAGACTATGAGGAAATTAAAAACTTCATTGAAAGCTGGCAAAATGCCTTAAAAGAAACTAAGGGTAGACTATCAAAACTTGAAGACAAGTTGGCAGTGTGTGATGATGAAAGGAAAGATCTCTTAAAAATAACAAGGAAACAGGCAATAACAATACAAAGGCTAGAAGATGACAAGAGAATCTACAATTTAAGAATAAGAAATGTGAACGAAGAAGCAGGAATACATACAGGCAAATTACAAAGGCTATTCACGGAAATAATTAAGGAAAACTTCCCAAGCATGGGAAAAGAGAATGACATTTGGTTGTGTGAGGCATACAGAACCCCAGCCACCTACAACCAAAAGAGATCTACACCCAGACATATAATAATCAAGGTGCCAGAAATTCAGTATAAAAATGGAATATTAAAAGCCGTCAGAGAAAAGAAACAGGTTACCTATAAAGGTAAGCCCATCAGAATCAGGCTGACTTCTCGACACAGACCATCAGATCAAGAGGAGTTTAGAGTGACGTATTCAAAGCACTGCAAGAGAATAACCTCCAGCCCAGATTGATGTACCATGCAAAACTGTCACTAGAAGTTGATGGAGAAACAAGATGCTTCCATGACAAAGAGGAACTGGGTGAGTTTGTGACCACCAATCCAACCCTACAGAGAATACTGAAGGACATTCTAGAGAGAGAGAAAAAAAATACCAGAATTTTAGGAACAATGGCAGAAAGGCCTCAATGAGTGGGGTAAAATGAAGGAGAAAAGTAGACAAACAAAGGCAGGAAAACAGCATGGCAGAAATGAGGCAGAGAAGGATAACTAGAAAGTCTAACATAGATGGCCTTGATATGATATATTGTTAACAGTGCATCAGGATTTAAAACCCACATTACTCACACTACTCTGCTTAGATGTATTATATTCTGTTCCAGTCATTCTACCTGTACTAGAGTTGAGGGCACAGAGAGTAATCCCAAAAATAACAGGATATAGTATGGTAATCATCCTTAATTTCCCATTAACTTAATCTAAAGCTCTGTAAAACCTACACTGTTTTACCATGATTAATCGTAATCGAATCTGGTTTGTTCAATCGCGGTTTTGTATTGATAGATTTTATTCAAAGCTCTTATGATTGGTAGTATCAAGTCTGAGAGTGTAGGCAACTGCACTTATGATGACAAGATCCACTAGAATATCCACTATGGTTTATTACCTGCCTTTGAAGTTTTATACTGTCTACAATGTTTTATTTTTACTACTATTATTATTTACTTATATACTCAATTATACTGCTATATTCAATTATGCCCAATGATGTAGACATTCTATTGAAGATAATAAGAAACAACACAGTAATCATCCCAGTAGATCACCTTGTACTATGGTTTTTATGACTTTTTTGTTTCATGTGTTTATAGGAATTTGTTTTGTTTTGTCTTGCTAGGTTTTGTTCCTCCCTCTAATACAGAAAGTATAGAAATACATGCAGAGATACATGCATGCATAGCTGTTTACACTCTCACTGTTTGACTACCTACTTTGTATGCTTTAATTTTGTAACTTGAGCAACTATTTCTAAGAGGACAACATGTAATTTAGCAACTAGTGATTTCTTATTGTTTATCTTTTTTTTTTTTGGAATTCTATATTACCTCTACCCTTTACATCCTTTTGTTTCTCTTTAAATTAATAAAAAATGAGTTTTTAAATCCTCAGACATGATATTTATTTAGGTATTATTTACTTTATCTCAGATTTTAAAGCTTTAAGTTTATAGAAATATATGTAGAGACTCATGCATGCATAGCTGTTTACAGTTTCACTGTTTGAATATCTACTTTGTATGCTTTAATTTTGTAACTTGAACAACTATTTCTAAGAGGACAATATATAATTTATCAACCAGTGATTTCTTACAGTTTATCTTTTTTTAAAATTCTGTATTATCTCTACCCTTTACATGTTTTTTTCTCTTTAAATAAATAAAAAAATACAGAAATGAAAAAAGAAAAAGAAATTCCTTGTCTCTGCATTCTCTCTACCATTTGTCATAGTTTCACTTCTCTGCTGATGCAGATCCTAACTGGAATGAGATGGTATCTTAATGTAGTTTTGTTTGTATTTCTTTAATGGTGACAACACTGAACATTTAAAAATATATTTATTGGCTATTTGTATTTTTTGAGAGATATTTACTGGCAATTAGTATTTTTCAAGAACTATCTGTTCTCGTAGTTTGCCAATTTGTACAGTGAGGTTACGTTTTTGTAAAGTTTTTTTGAGATATTAAGCCTCTTTCAGATAATTTGCAAAATTTTTCTCATATTGTTATCCAGTCACTTTGTGTGTGTGTGTGTGTGTGTGTGTGTGTGTGTGAGAGAGAGAGAGAGAGCAGGTCTCAGTATGTAGTACAGGCTGGCCTTGAACTCATTTATGTAGCTCAGGCTGGCCTAAAACTCATAGCAACCCAAGTACTGGGGTGTGTCTTGTCACACTGATCATTTAGTTTGCTGTGCAAAACTTTTATTTTAAATTAATCCACATGGTTGTTGTCATTTTTTGTTTTGTTTTCCTATGCTTTGTTGGTGGTAGACAGGAGTCCTATCCTGAAAAGGCACTGCTTGTAACTGTCTTGAAGCATTCCCTTTTACTTTCTTCCAGTAGTTTCAGAGTCTTATACCTTATATTTAGGTCTTTGGTCCATTTTCTTTATTTTTGTGCAGGAATAAAAGGGTCAAGTTTCAGTCTTCCTGTAGATCTTCAGTGTGTCAGCACTATTTCTCCAATGTATGTTTTTGGCACCTTTGTCAAGTTGGCTGGAGATGTGCTGTTTTATTTCTGCACACTTGATTGTGTCACATTGGTTTCCATGTCTGATTTTATGCCAATACCATGCTATTTTGGTAACTATGGCTCTGTAGTATGTCTTGAAATAAAGTGATATAATGCTTCTAGCTTTGTTCTTGTATTCAAGATTGCTTTTACTATTCAGGGTCTTTGTACTTAGAAATGAATTTCAGAGGCTTTTTTTTCTTTTTCTGACAGGGATTGCATTGAATACCTAGATCATTTCATGAATAGTTATTTTTTAATTTTTTTATTTTAAAGAGAATAAATCAAAAGAGGACAGATCTAAGCAGATCAGAACAATGTAAGCAACACAGCACTTCATAACAAGACAATTGGATATTAACAATAGCTATCATAATGTCTCTTTCTTTGAAAAAGTTGAGCTTAGCTTTACACACAATAATGTCAAACATAACAAAGTAGAATAAAACAACACAAGAGAATGGAAGTATTGCAAGGCATTCTAAACCAAATAACCGAAGATGAACAATGACTGCTATATTATCTCATTTTCCATAAAAACTTTGTTTTTACTATCATACATATTAAAATCCAATAAGGCACAATGTGATAGAACAAATGGTAATAGAAAAACAAGAGCATGGTGGGACTTCAGAGCAAGATGATATTAAATCAACAATGGCTGCCATATAGTCTTGTCTTCAAAGTAACTATTCATATGATCACATATATTAAGATCAAACATAACAGAGTAAAACCATTCCAGATTATGTATGAAAACATAAGGCGTCAAAGCAGTATAATGGTGAACCATGATTTCCATAAAATCTTCTGTACCCTTACCCTTTCTTACACTAGAGAGACTATCCGGTATTTACACAGTGAGTTTGATTTATTTCATTTATGAGTATAGATTCAAGAAGCATCCATTTATTTATAAATATCTCAATGTGATCATTCTTTATAGCTGAGTAGTACTCCATTGTATAAAAGTACCACATTTTTTTTATCCATTCCTCAGTTGATGGGCACTTAGGTTGTTTCCAAGATCTGGCTATTACAAATTGTGCCGCTATAAACATGGGTGCACATATATCACTGTGGTAAGATGTTTTCACATCTTCTGGGAACATGCCTAAGAGTGGAATAGATGGGTCAAATGGGACCTCCAACCCCAGCTCTTTGAGGAATCTCCAGACTGACCTCCAGTGGTTGCACCAGTCTACAGTCTCACCAACAGTGCAATGTTCCTTTTTCCCCACAGCCTCTCCAGCATTTGTTGTTGGTAGTTTTGTTGATCCTGGACATTCTTTCTGGAGTGAGATGGAATCTTAGTGTGGTTTTAATTTGCACTTCTCTAATGACCAATGATGATGAACATTTTTTTCATGTATTTATTTGCCATTCGTATTTCTTCATCTGAGAACTGTATGTTTGATGAATACTTCTTAAGACAGTTAAGGTCATAAAGAAAATCTGAGATGTTATCAATCTGAAGAAGCCTAAATAGACAGGAAAATTGTATGCAATGGTGCCTGGAAGAAATCCTTCAACATGAAAAATGATACTAGTTCAAAACCAGATAAATCACAATAGATTATGGATATTAAGTACAAAAATATTGGTTCATTAGTGTGACAAATACATTACAACATTATTAAGCATAGCAGAAGCAATATAGATACTTGAGGCATTCAACTTTTCTCCACATCCATAATTAATATAAAATGAAAGTTTAATATAAGTTTCAAAAAAATTAATATGATGGAACACAAAGAATAAGTTATGCTAGCTACTACCTCCAGCCTTCAAATCTGTGCTAAATCTTGAATAGGTAAAGAACCCACTATTATGGAACTCGTAGTCTAGTCGGAGCTGTGGTTTGATGTCAGTGGAAAAGGCTGCACCGTGAAACACGTTCATGTGAGGTAAAGCGCTTTGTCCTTGCTTTGGTAGACTTAGCACTTCATATGAATGACTCCCAAGGCCTCCCTCTCTATGTCTTATGCTTGTAAACAAAGCAGAATGGAAAGACATAGTCCCAGTATACAACTGCTTATCTCTTTTCTAGGACTCCGCTGCCCTTGCGAGGTCAGAGGGCTCCAGATCTCCAGGAAACTGTCACCACTAATAGTCTCAGACATTCCTACTGTGTTTCCTGTTGTCACTGCCTCCGTAAACCTTCAGAATTACTGCAATGTGAACCCAGAAAACCCTAAACACGTGTAATTATTTTCAATTTTTGTCAATGTTCCCTTAGAAATGACTAAAATGTAGAAGAAATGTTGAGGCTGATCCCAAACTTCATAAATTCACAAACTTTAATAAACTAACCCTTGTTGTGAGTGTTAGGACTGTCACATTTAAGGAGGACATTCAACTGCAAATTTCCACAAAGGGCTTCATGAAAAATACATGGCTGAAAAACAACACTTGTCACAAAGTGGTTATTAGTTGGAACTATGAAGTTTGTTGTGAAAAAATATAGAAGAGTCTTTGAGTTTCTTCTTAGATTGGAATTACAAAGAATTGTGGGGAAAGGCCCCAAATGAGCAGTTTCAGAATTTTTTCATAGATGAGTACTTTGCTCTTCTTTATTAAGACTTGTTAATATCAAACTGAAATATTCCCCAAGGATGAAAAATGTCAACAAATGCCCTGAGGGTGAGGTCATGCTTCAGGCAGTGGGTCACAGCAGTCTGCCACTATCTACCATTTTCTTGGGGTGTTTCACAAAAAGAAATACTTTACCCATATTAATGGAGCTCTGGATATCTGTGGATGTCAGTATATTAATGACATAAATTTATTCAAACTCGCTTTGTTTTATTTCTCAAAGATAAAGGTTTAAAGCAACCAGGAATATCAAAATGTTCTCCATTCAGTACATTTAAAAAAGGTCAAGGGTGGTGGCGCATGCCTGTAATCCCAACACTTGGGAGACTGACATAAGAGCTGTGAGTTTGAGCCCCGTTTAGGCTACACAATGAGTTCAAGGCCAGCCTGAATTGAATAGTGAAAACTTGTCTCAAACACACACACACACACACACACACACACACACACACACACTCACACTCACAAAGTGGTTTACATTTAAATATTGCACCTTATTTTATAAGTATATCTGAATTAATTTATCACAAAATCATTCAATGAAATAATCTATACTGTAATTTTTATATTATAGTTGAATAAATTGAAGTTAAAAAAATTATATGGGATCCTGGCCCTTGTTTTTCATTGAAAAAAAATTTTGCTGGCATGCTATCAGACACAATTACTTTCACCTGGATCCTGAGAGTGAGCTAACCATTGAGGCCCTCAAGAAATCCTAAAACAATTGACAAAAGTGAATTCTTGATCAGGTTACTAGAAAACAAACAGTGTTTAATGTTATGATGATATATTTTATTTTCCCTCAACTCCTTACAAATGGGCACTCAGTACAAGATGGAATATAATATTTGAATAAGCAAAAAATTTTAGCTATTTGCCTTACCTAAGAAAGTATAGTTAAGAGAGTGCTTATCACATTACTGAAAATATATTTTCACAAAAGCTTTAGGAATTGTTATTAATGAACAATTCTTGGATGAACAATTCATGCAAATTATACTATTGAAATTAGTACATTTCTAAGCTTTGTCCATTTGTTTTGGGGGTATAAAATTTCATGACCTAAGAAATAGCTTTAATATCTTCTTGGCAAAAGCCTAGTGAATAAATCACAAGTGCATATGCTCAGTTCAATTTTTAGTATTTTGTTTTTACTATTAGAACTTCAAGAAATATAATCATGGAATTGATTCCCTGGACCTCAGTGCTAGAACAGGATATAAATAAAATGTAGCATGAAAGCACCATAAATGAAGGCAAGCAAATCTTGTTTAGAATGTTCCTGTGTCATTTCACACTGCATAAAATAAGGACAACAGCATCCTGTATCCTTTTACAAGTCATTGACTCTATGTCCCTAAAATTTCCAAAACAACTGAAGTTTAAAAATACAGCACATTTAAAAATCATCACTACATTTATTATTTTAAAAATGACTAATGATTACATCTTTTTTTTTACTGGTTGTATATCTAACTGAAACTCTTACTTTGAGCCTAAAATTCTAATATAAAATTTAAAATTGTTTGTGTCCATAAGACTTATTTCTGATCCTCAATTTAATGTCAATTAGTTGTACAACATTGGATATATTATTTACCCTTCAGAAACTAACATTTTGCACAAAGATCTTTAAGATTTCTTTCTGTGGAAAGATTTGCAATACACTTATAAAAAAGACCTCCCATTTGTTAACTTGGCAGAAATGTCACATAATATCATATAATCCATGTTAAAAACCACATGGATTGTATCAGACAATACATATGAGTTATCACATTTAAAAATTGTAAGTTAAACTTTCAGGTAAATCCACTTTTTGTGAATGACCACATATAAATAAGCCGCATTCATTTTGCCAGTGCTAAAGAAACTTTCTCTCTTGGATTAGGCGAAACATTCTGGTAGGAAAGTGTTCAAGAACTCTGAATGAATCACTGCAGCTAATACTGTTCCACTTGAAGCTCATAGAAATGAGGTCTATTGAAAGACCATATTACAGTATAGCTGAAGTGCTCCAGCAAATGCTGAAGTAGGTTTCCCTGGGTGAATGAGTGAAAAAGTCTGTTTTCTCACCCTCTAACCAAGTGGGCAGGTGAGAATGTGCAGCAGCTTTTGTGTCTGGCCGTTCTCTGCATTTATTCTCAGGGCTTGCTTGGAATACCTTGTTACAATATTTTATTCATATGCTAAGTTCTAAAACCTATGGAATTGATTTGCAACTTTCATTGAAGGAATATAATAAAAATAAGATCATTTTAATTTTCTCCTCCTAAGACTTCAGAAACCAAATTAAAACAAAACAAAACAAAACAGAAATGGTCTGTAGCTATGTTCCATACTTCTACTGTGCATGAAAGCTCGGGAGATGGAAGTAGCCATCATATCGCATAATTTCAAGTCCAGAGAGAGCAAATTGGAACATACCACTCTCCAAGGCAAGGCTGGACTTGATATCCAGTTGCTATTCTTCATGAAAAGTAGTGCTTCCCCTCCAGCAAGGCTAAGAGCAAGGCTGCTGCTAGCATCTTGTCTTTACTCTGATTTCCTGTCACTCTCCCCATTCAGTAGAACCTCGTATCCTCAGAAGATATGCCAAGCCTCCCCGACTCCCATAAATGCCTAAATACACGTAGTATTGAACCCCATATGCACTATATTTTTTCTGTGCATGAATATCCATAAATTTATTTATAAACTGTAAGTTATAAATTAGGAACACTAAGAGATTAGCAACAATAAATAAAGCTAACTGTAATATTTTGCAGTAAAAGTTACGTGATTGTAGCTTTTCTACCATATTTATTAGGCCATATTTTCAGTATGTGTTAATGGCAGGTGACTGAAAGGGAAGAAAGTTAGACAATGAATAAGAGGGACTATTTTTTAAACTCTGAGATATATTTTCCCTCAGATCCATGTCCAAAATTTCATTCATCACATACTAGTTTGGCTCATGATGTGTTGGACTGACTCCTTTTTTTCATGATTTGTAGGATTAATTTCACCTACAAATATTCATATATATCTTGTTTCTAATCTTCTCAGTTTTTTTAGACAAATACATTCTAAAGTAAGCCAGTGAATTCTAAAGTTCTTCAGAGAATAACACGGGGAAACACTGAATAAACATTGTAGAACAGAATTTTTTTTAATCTTGGAATTTCTTTACTCTGTACTAGTCTACTTATATTTTAAACAGAAAGCCAATGTATAGGAAATATTTCTTTCAAATCATTTGAATGACTAAACTGTTTCAAGTAGCATATTTTAAACCTAGTGGCCCATGGAATATTATTTGAGAAATATATTCTACACCAGTGGCTTTCGATTTTATCTGCCTTCCAAAATTACTTGGGTAATATTAAAGTCACTGACACCTGCTTCTTATTTCCAGAAGTTCTGATTAGCTTATCAGAAGTATGAACTGACAATCAGATTTTTTTTTTAATTTCTGAAATTCATTTTCATGTGTAAACGAAAATTGAGAATTCCAGCTCTGAATCTACTTTCTTTTTCTTCACTTCTGTTTTATTTTTAAGGACTTGTCCTCATTTCCTGTGCAGTTATTGTGTGTCATGTACCTAGACATTGGTACTTCTTAGATTCTTTATTGAAACAATGCGTTGACTTAACTTTTAGCCACAAATTCTGGGAACTACATAGTATTTTTCCATCAGATACATGCACAGAATCAAACCAAATAGCAGTTTCTCACTTAGCACTCATTTCTTGTTTTCTATAAGCCCTTAACAATTTTCCATCTTTACTAGACATTATGTTTACACAAGTGTGTTCAATTTTGGTCCATTATGTAAAACTATTCACAATGCCTCTCAGTTCTCTAACTCTCACAAACTTTTAAGTGAGCAGTGTGATGTTTCTGTCGCTATTCACTGATTTTCTTTCACCTTTGCTATCCGGTCTCCATTCCCAATTTTGGTTCCAGTTATGTTCTTATCCAAACATAATACTATAGCTCAGTTACCATTCTCTTTCCTCCCATTCATGCATTTTATTATACATTTTACTATACTCTTTTCTTTGACATCTTTTTAAAAGCCATTCATGATTTTTAAACAAAATTCCTCAGTATGCTCACTTTTTATTGACTGTTCTACTAACTACAAGTATTCTGTTGAAAGGAAGCTTTTAGGTCATCAACCCGTGCCTCTGAACATTAGAATGAAACCAGGACCTGCCTACATCATCCTCATTCTTTCATTGAAATGTAATTTCCTCTCTTCTCTGGCAAGGAACACTACAACAATAGGACTTTGTTTCCACACTAAGTCTTCTGTAGAGAGGTAAGAGATTTATTCTTATTATTGAGAATTTGCCAATTACCCTAGCAGTTGAGGGTCACTACATCAAAAAGACAATATGTACATCTCTCTGTACTTTGTGCTCCCACTTCTGCCAAAAATTATGTATTTGAGTAAGTCTGCAGCCCTCCATGTCATGAGCTCGAATATCTGCAAACTCAATTCTACCTAGCATGGTCATCAAATTCTAAATGTAGAGAAAGAGTAAGAAAACCCACTTTTGTCATTGATCTAGTCTTAATTCCTTTCTTAGTTTTGTATTCTCCCCTTTAACTGTGTTCTTACCAGCAAGTAGGCAATTATTTCCAATAACATATTCACAGTCTAATTTTTATTCTATGAGCTCTGATTAGAGGTGTGTAATTCATAGACCTAGACTGTAGGCTAATTATACTAAAATCGCAAATTAATAAGTACATAAAAGGATTGAGGACACTTTTTTCCAGAAATATACTAGGATCTTAGATAGAGAAATATACTATGATCTTAGGTAGAGAAAAATTAAACGTAAAGCTATAGTAACAAAATCTAGGGAAAAAAATGAAGACTTAACCAAGATTTTTTAAATATCAAATTTGCTTAGGAAGGAATGAGTATTATCAGTTGCAGTCCAAAATGAGCTAAATTCTGGGCAAGAACACAGAAAAATGAAAGAAAAATGAAGGAAGACACAGTTTTCATGTAGGAATGAAGTGATTTTTTTGAGAGATCCGAAATTAATAATCAAACTAGCTATCATATATCTATATCTATCTATCTATCTATCTATCTATCTATCTATCTATCTATCTATCCATAGAATTGGAAAAGAAAGTCTACCGCATAGACAAAACTAAGGAAAGATAATTAAACTGTTAATGGTGAGATGTGTCACTAGAGTTTAAAAAATTTAACAAAACAAAACAAAACAAAAAATGTAACTCAGGTATACGTGATTAGTGCCTCTAGAGAAACTAAGACCAGTATATATGCACAGGATACCTCTTAACAACTATAAATAATGAATGATTTGTAATGGCAGTTGAGACAAATAACCTCTGTGATTAAATCCACTAAAAGATGATTTAATACTTGAAAAAATTACAATGAGGAATACCTGGAAGGTCTGTGTGAAATAGTTTCATAAATATTAAATGTGTTTTAAAATAATAGTTACTATCAGAGTATGACCTTGGAATTTTAAATAAATTATAAAGACATAGGAAGGTATGAAAGAAAAACATCAAACATTTATAGGGGAGAAGGTGATCTCAATTTGTTGAATGATATAAGCTTTTAGCAGGCTCAAAATTATTAATTTTTATGTTTTACAGAGACTTTACAGAGCAGCATTTAGAGAACAAAGTGGAAGGCAAATATTGGAGCAGGAAGCAAGAGGAAAAGGGGCTCCAGTGAAAAGTGCCATGGAGAAGGAAAGACGAACATAAGAAGTAGTTTCAAATTAAAAGCATGTAGTTGAACTTACTAATAAAAGTTTGTATGAGAAGAAACAAAACTAAACACTGGACCTCTGGGTAATTATTTGAAGATAAGATGTATAAGGAAAGTATTCTTTGGGTAAACAAACAAACAAAAAACTCCAATAACTGAGGGATACCAAAATTTGAAGGAGAATGACATGTCTTAGGTGACTTGTTTTTTATAACGATAAATTAAGACAGCACAATGAATTGTTTCAGTTTAGCATTTTGTTGTAGAAGCTCGTTAATTAACACAAAACATTACTCATGCATTTAAAAAAGTCATAGAAGTGAAATCACAATCTGTCAAGTGTAGACACAAGTAATTATAAATATTGGAAAACCATCTTGTTCATGTAAAAGAATAGTATAGTATTTTGTGCCAAATTTAGGACAATAAGCTTTACCTATAGTGTTTTATGTTATAAATGTCGGATATTCTACTTGGGTGAGGAATGGAGACCAAACCTGTAGGTAGGGATGCCAAATATTTGCGATTCACATGGAAAATTCTATCTCAGTGGTTTTAAATATATATATATATATATATATATATATATATATATATATATATAATGAAAACAAAAGGGGAAAAGACCCTCAAAATATGAAGCTGGGGGAGGTGGTTGCCACTGTCATATCAAATGTTCTAAAGAGATGCTAAGGATTTCAAATGCTGGCTTCTGAGAAGAAAAGGCATGTGCCAAAATAGATTCCCTGTTCTCTACTGTATGCTGGATTAACGTTCTAGTTAATTTATCTGTATAAATTAATTTTCAATGAGAATAAAAACCTCTGTAACAACTTTTTTTTTTCTTTCTAGCTTCTTTTAAAGACTCTATCCTAATTCTGATTGATAAAGAAACTAAAGATTTGTGTCATACTTCACATTTGGGTTTGGAAAAAATTTTTGGTTTAGTATAATTATTATAGGGCTGAAAATTATATATTTAACCAATTTGGTAGAAATGTGTATAGATATGTAATAAATATCCTGCTGACTCAGATCAGTAAGGGAATTTTAGCAAAAGGCTTGTCTCTAATGACAGAACTCACATTGTTGGAGCAGAGCCTTCTGGGGTTAGCCATTCCAGCTGTTAAAGGACATTGAGCTGTAATAGAGATCTTTTGTCCAAAAAGGACATGTTCCATCAGTGGATGCTTGAAAATATGAATAGTACTGAAGTTTATATATGCTGTTTTATTCCCCAAGTACATGTGATATATTTAATAAATAAACTACAAGGAACAATTAATAATAAAATACAACAACTATTGAACATTATCTAATAAATGTTATTTAAATTTGGATTTGTTTCTGGGATCTTCTGTCTATGATCATCATATCTCTACCAACTGAAGGTAACTGAAATTTTGGAAAGTAAAACTGCTGATAAGGTAAGAGTACTCAATTTGCAACTCTTTAACTTCCACATAGTTACTATCCAATAATGCAAAGCATGTTTTTTGTAGGTATGGCAAAGAACTCTGCAAAATATTGAGACAACACTTTCTCCACTATTTGAAATTTGAAATTTTATTTTAATACAGCTTTTTCATCCATTTGAAATTTTATTTTAATATCACTGATTAATAAGTTTGTCTATTCCTTGGATTAATTATGCTAACTTCCTGGTTCTTTCAGTAATGCAAGTGAACAAAAAAACTAATGTGTTTATTTTATACCTATATAGAGATTAAGACTTTAGTCTTTTAATATTAATCTTTTAATAGACTACAGAAACAAAAGATACACCAAAATTAGAACAGAATCAGACTACTTGAAATTTGGGGCATCATAAAACATATCAATTGTATTAGGGAAAAAGATCAAGAAAAGTGAATCAGAAACTCAGTCTTCATTTATCAAGGCATATCTTATGGCTGAAGGTAAGAAACAAACATAAGGTAAATAAGGAAAATATTTGGTTTCCAATGTCTTTGAACTTTGACTTGTAGAGATTTTCTGTTGTTATTTTTCAGTATGGAACTTAGTGACTTATTTATCACAAAATCAGAACAGAGCTGTGAACTTACTATATTCATTCAACATAAATAATTTATATGAAATATAGATGTATAGATATGTGGAGATCAAAATCAACAGACTAAGCAAGCATGTTTCATTCTTTCATAAATTTGTACACACTTTTATTTTGCTAATCAGACAATTGTAGCAAAAATAAAGAAAACTGATCCTTTGCAAACAAGCCTAAAACTTCCCTCCAGAGGGCAAAATAAACATGCAAATATTTATAAAGAGTTACTGGTTCACACAAATACTACTTCTAGAAAAAAAAATTAACTGCATAAGTTAAAAAATTGTGCAGTAGGGGCTGGGGATTTAGTTCAGTGGCATAAGCACCTGCCTTGCAAGCAGGCGGTCATGAGCTCAATCCCTGGTACTGATTAAAAAAAAAAAATGTGCAGCATTTGTCCATTAAAGCATAGAATTAAAAATTGCATCGAAATCTGTGTTTTGCAAACAAAATATTGATCAAAAGTCAGCAAGTAAATACCTAGACTCATAGAAAATCAATTGTTTTTTCTCATCTCTTAAGAAATTTTGAAGTTCCAATTTTGTATAAAGCAGGTGAAGTCAAACAATTTTATATTAAGCCATTTTTTATAGAACTATATAGAAACTGAAGACTGCAATGAAAGTAAAACTGACAAGTCATAGCTGGACAGAACATATTACTCCATCTCGGCCTTCTCATTTCAAGTGAGCACATAAACTGACGGATTTATGTCTGGTAATTTTAATACACAAAATAATTGATTGGATTTTGGGTTTGCTAAAATTTAACGATAAACACATCTTCCTACAACCCAGTTGTTAATGACAGAGAAATTGGAACATTGCAGTGAGGAAACCTGATGCACATAACCAGAACCAAATTATTAAATCTCACATTATCAATAATGATACATATTGATTTATATAAAATTATTTCAGTTGATACAATGTATTGAGAAACAAACAGCACACAACCTAACATTATAAGATTCTTGCTATTCCATGAAAGATGAAAAACGATGGAAAGTCTGCCACGGAGTGGAGGAGAATAAAGAGGTTCAAAAAATAAATGTGATGTGGAATCCTGGATTAGATGCTGGACCAATAAAAGCATACGAATAGAACAATTGGTCAAACTTGAAAAGATTTAAAATTTAGTTAATAGAACTGAATCAGTTTTTATGTTCTTGGTTAAATAATTGTACTGAGATTAAAAAAGATGTTAGCATTTGGGAAAGACAAGCAATAGGAATATTAGATTCTCTGAAAAATTTTTCAACAATTTAACAACTTAACTTATTTAAATTTGCAAAAATGGAAAATTATTTAGATTTATTAAAAATAAGTGAAATAGATATTTCTCTAATATATACTGCATCTAGAATTCAACTTGAAATCCAAAGAAAAGACAACAGGTTTGATGCCAGAAAGGTAGAGAACTGTTAATGTGGCCACAAAAATTACTTACATGTTCATATATTTATTTTCACATGAGAAAATATTTAGTTTTTATATACTCTACTGAAGATTTTTGGTTATATCTAATTTCATTCTAAGAATCATTCACAATTAGGAGTCCTGAACTTGTGAATTTAAAACTTGACTTGAAATGGTATAAACAGTGTTTTAATTAAAATTTGTTTAGAAAATAAAATTAATAATGTGTATGCACTGTTACAAACTCTTTGATAAGCTATAATGAGACCGTTAGATGTTATGTGAGCATATGGGGAAATTTATAAATTAATGCCTTTGGCAGGTTTAGTCATCATATTATTCAATAGAAAAATAGCACAATTTTTTTTACTCCAACACCAACGTAAAACATACCTAATGTAAGACATAAGAAAAATTTCTGAACCTAAACGTGGCATGTTAGGGTATTATAAAAACTAGGAAAAATGAGGAAGGAGTAAAGGGAAGAGGTTAGGGCAGATTCAGGATATTGAATGTCATGCAAGGATGTGCGTTTGTATCTTAAACAGATGGAGAGCTACTGGTGGGTTTTCAGCTGACATCATGACACATTAGTTTTTATTTTATTTTATTTTAGTATTTTATTTTATTAGTACTTGTGTATAATGCATAGTATTTATATTATTTGTGGGAAGTTGGTACTTGTAGGCCTACACTTTTATTCTTTTTTTCATGCCCTTTCCCTTTTCTCCCTCCCCTCTCCAACCATCTCTACCTTTTATTTATTTATTTAGAGACACTCTTGCAGGTCATGACGTTTACACTCCTTGCACAGAGTTGGTACATGCAGGTAACAAATCCCAATTCCTTTTTCTCATCCCCTTTCCCTCCCAGCAAGAAGCAATGGAATAAAGGAGGAATAGATGCGTTTCACTGGGTTTCAACTTGAAGCCATGGTGAGCCTCAGAACCTTGGATGTTTCCCTGATGGAGAGAAGTTGAAGACAGTGTCAGGCTGTGGATGTGTGGGAGAGGTCACCAGTCCTGGAGATATTAATGGTTATTGTTCTCAAAGGAGATTATGCCCAAAGGCTCTAATTTGCCTATAAAATAGGCTGTCTAAATTATCACAGAAAACATTCATTCCACCTTCCAAATGTTACTTCAATGCTTCTCTATTAAAGCTAGCAATTAGGCATGGGACAGAGTTTGCTTCACTAATGTAGATGAGAGTTGAAAACAGATATCATGTAAAGCTTTGTTCATGTAGTGTATATAATCCAACTACTTATTTCTATATATTCTATCAAATTGTTCTTTATTTAATGCTGGATACTTTGACATTGTGATTTAAAGTTTGGCAAATACTAGTGTGAAGTTATCTGATTTATGTAAAATAAAAATTCTCCGTGTGATTGTGCAAATTTTATAAAACTCTATGAAAGGAGAAGTTATTTGTTTCTTTTTCAAAATATGATCCTTTTAATGTAGTTCCTGTACAAATGATAGAAATTTAAAACTTTCAGTAAGTTTCAGTCTCCTCAAAATAGATATAACTTGTCTCACTGTCAATTTTTTAAAAAGTTAAAGAATGAGAAAGTCAGCACCCTGAGCCTGTGACAGTTGCTGTGATATCAATGAACATATCACTCCATTTGTAAGAGAATTGAAGTCATTAGATAGTAGGTGTGGGAACTTCAAGAAAGACAAATATTTTCTAACATATTAAAAACTTGTGTATTTGTAGAACACAGTAAGTGGTGTATCCTTTCTTGACTGTATGAAATCCAGTTTAAGGATTAGAAATTTAGCTTAAGTTTAAATTGAGGTAACTTGTATTATAGGACTCTGCAAAGTTTCTCAGGTGAGTTGCAATAAAATTTTAAATGAAGAATACCAAGGGCTTCTCCAGAAATTTTTATGGTACATTAGGTAGTAAATTTGGTAGTGCAACCATGGAATAATGATGTTTGCTCTATTGGTCAGGATGAGAATTTTATGAAGCACTTTTCCTTTTTGAATTTGAAGTTAATAAATGCAATGACTATAGTTTAACAAGTTTTTGGAATACATTTCCACAATCTGGATCAAAGCTTTAACTTGGAAAAATTTGTTAACACATATTGAATGAAAAAAATGACCTCCACCTTAGGATATTCAGACTCAGGCTGAATAACAAGTTTAAGCTTTATTATTCTGCCAGGTTTGTCCTATAAAGTTGTGCATAAAAATGATGTTAATTCAAGAACAAGAAAATGGCAGTATTTTAGCTGCTCATTAGAAATTATCACTGAGTTATTTCTATGGTTGAGTTCTACCAAGGAAAGAGAAATACATTTCCTCAGACTTATCATCACTTACTCTTTCTTACCACTCTCAAGACTCTTGACCTCCAACCAAATTGACGCTTTTAGATTTCTGTCAGTCTGTTTCCATCCAGGGAATACCAATGCTCCTTTCGCTGGGACATCTTTCACAAAAAAAGGTAAAAATGTGTTCTTCAGTGTTTCATTCCCATTTTAATCATCATCTACTCAAAGAAGCTACCCCTAGTATTGAACAAAATAAAATATCAAGTATTTAGTCCTGATTTATATAAGCAAATTAAAGAAACAATATCATTTATAGTTATAATTTTCTGTAAGGGAAACAGTGTTTTCATACAAAATTAAATGGTTATTTTCATGTGCTTGTATTTGTGACAACAGAACTATTCATAATTCTTTGGATTCAAAATAACAGATGACAAGAATATTTACTATGTTCTGGAAACACAAAAGTCATATTACTACAATTATTTCATCAGATAAATCACTCTAGAATTTTTATTTATTTATTTATTTATTTGTTTATTTATTTTTACAAATAATTTAACAGAAACAGAGAAAAACAAAACTCCTGCTAAGAATTAATGTTTTGACTCCAAAAAGACTTCTAGAAAAAAAATTATAATCAACTAAATCTGTATCTATTAGAATTATTGGCAGAGGTAAGTACTATATTTTGTCAGAATCTTAGGATATTAGAAGATTCAGAAAAGAGTACATGAGAAGCCCAAAATATAAGAAAAAATAAAGAGCAAAATAAATGCAGATAATAGAGAACAGGGACATAGATCTGTAAAAGGGAAGGGGACCAAGTGCTGGAGGGAAGGCAGAGGAGACTGAGCCTAAACAAATGAAAAACGAATGAGGAAGTGCTGTGAATCCATACTAGCTCCACACAATGAAGGGGATCATAGTGTACTGTGAATATATGCTAATAAAAATAAAGCTTAAAAATACCAGTGCAAAATTTTGTATCACATTTAAGTGATTTAAGGTGGATTGTTAGAAGAAATTGCTCTTAATTGGGCATGATCTGCAATATAATAGTTTGTTTGATGAACACAGAAAAGTGAAAATCTGCATAAGTAGATAGCTTCTTTTTTTTTTTAACCGAGGATGGAACTCACTTCCTTGTGCTTTCCAGACAAACACTTGTACTGCTAAGCTAAACCTCTGCACCAAGTAGAAAGTTTTATGGAAAGTACGTTGTGAGTCCAGATAATCTCCTCTGATAAATTCTTTCACAGTGAAAACTTTTGTTTAGAGTTCTCTCTTCTTGATCAACAACAAAGGATTAGTTTTAAATATTTGAGAAGAACTAGGATATTGGAAGACAGTAATTTAAAATGATTAGTAATATCATTGTTAACCTATAATTATAAAAACCAGAAAAATATAAACTTGACAGTATGAATGACAGGTGATAAATCAGAGTTAAAATTATAGTAGAAACTTTGATAGGCCATCAACCTAACAGTAGACTAGATTCTAGCCTATAAACGCTATGTTGTTGGTTTACTGTTGGAATGATGAGCATTTGATGAGTGTGTCTCTGTTCAATTTTGACAATATAATTTATATAATCTATGTGATATAGATAAACATTTTCAAGCACTATGAAGTGACGTATTTCTTAGAAGAAATTAATTATAGAATCCATTGAATTAATGTTGATAACTCTTCTATCAAACAAGTAAAACCACCAAAGGAAATATAAATTGTACCATGTAAAATGTAAAATTAGTTCAGTCAGATTTTATTCCAAGCTAGAATTTGCAGTCTGCAATTGTAAAATATATGTCACTTCTTATGGATAAGTAAGCCTTAAGTGCATTCAACTAATCAAACCATTGCAATCTTTTAGCATGATATTTTAGATATGAAACATCCACAAAGGGCCATGTGTTCAAAGCTTGACCCCTAGCACATGGCAATACTGGGAAGTGGCAGAAACTAAGTGACAGAACCTAGTAGAAAGCATTAGGTAATTGAGGATGTGTCCACATAGATTATAGGATGCCATTCTCTTTCCTTTCCTTCTCTTTGCTTCCTAGCTCATAAGATGAGGAGCTTTTTCTGCCTTGTTCTTCCACTATAATAAAATGCCTTACCATAGGCCCCAAAATTACAGATCAAAAAATCATGAACTGAAACCTCCAAAACTATGAGCTTTTGCAAGCCTTCCATCATTTTGAGTTACCTCAAGTGTTCATTACAGTAATGGAAAGTTGTCTATCACACACACACAAAAAATGGTGCCAAGAAATGGGGTCATTTAACAAAATATTTGGCTACATTAAATCCATGTCCTATACTTTATGTGAGGATGACTTTAGAGGTGTTAGTTTATAGCATAGATCAAATTTCAACAAAACAAGCATTCAGACAGTGCCATAGTTATTAGCAACTGGCAGATTTCTAGCAAGCATGCAAGGCAAAGAAGCAGAATGCAAAGGTATGAAAAATCTGTAGGCTGGCAGTAAAAGGATGATGTCTAAAACTATAACCAAAGGAAGGTGTGGAGATTAGCGCTTTTGAAAAGAAGTCAAATTCTGCATTGGAACAATAGGAAGGACGACTTGAAGATGTTCTGAGGAATCTGCATAAACTTATTCAACACAAACTCAAGGTGTAAAAGTAAAAACTCATTTCAGAGACTTCATTTCAACAAAGACTTACGTGCCTCTGAAATATTTGTTACCTATATGTACACAATGGGTGCTTTCTTCAGCCTCTTTCACAGCCTCTCTCTCACAACTCTTTTTCGAACACATTTTCTAATCCTAACACTATTCCTCTCCTAGAACGAAACAAAAATAAGCTAGCAAGATAAAGTTCATCTTTTTAATTTCTTGCCACCCATTTGCTTTCATGCCTCAGTGGCAGGTATCCAGGCATTCAGATTATCGTTTTCTATGTTAAACTCTCATCAAAATTTCTTTAAACAAAGAGAATTCTCTCCCTTGGAGGAATCTTGGAATTCATCCACTAATATTATTTGAATTGGTGTGCCCCAAACACATACTAATAGAAAAAGGTGAATTGTCCAATCATGTGGTCAATATCATAAACGTTTTAATTCATTTAGGGTGAAAGTTTTAGATGTAGACTGAAATATGTCTACACACAGACCAAGCGCTTTCTTTAGAAGAAGATACTTTGTATAGTGAGCCTTTTTGCTTGCAGAACTCTCTAACCTGTAGTTAGGATAACTAACATGTACAGTTGACTACTGAACTATATAGTGTGGAACTGTATGGGTTCAATTTTACTGAAACTTTTTTTTTTGTTTTACAAAAATAAACACAACAAAATAAAATTCAAAGATGGACACTGTGGCATTGAAATTTTAAAAAATTAAGAAATAGGTATGGCATGAATACACAAATTATATATAAATGATAGTTTGTATTATCTTTTAACTCTGGAAAATACACCAAAATCTGTTAGTAACATTTTTAAATTTATCAAAATTTACATGAAAGCATTTACAAACTAAGCATAGTAACATTCCAACTTTGGAGAAAAATAAATAAACAAAAAGGTACATCAATAAAAATTACATAAATTTAACTGGGGTACATACTGGACCACTGTAAGAAATTTGCAGCCATCTCCTGCTAATATTGTGGCAAGCACAGGTGTGGTGAGTGTCCACTTAAAGTACCATGTGACATTAATCATCCTATATGTGCAATTCTTCTCTCAAAGTACATTGCCTATCACAGAAAAATGTCAGTTTTCAGGGCTCTTGGTACATTTCTATTATACAAGATAAGTATAAAATATAAATTATGTGTTAATCAGCTGTTTATATTTTTATTATGGCTTCCAGTTACCTGGATGTTAGTAGTTCATTTTGATGAAGTCAAAAGTTTTATATAGTTCATCTCCAGAGGGAGCAGCGAATGGGCCCAAAAGATCCTGTATCACCCTCTCCAAACACTGGCCCAGTTATTATCTCCTATCAGGATGCCCACAGCTGTGCAGCAGGTCCCAATTACCATCAGGGCAATCAGGAACAGCAGCGTTGAGATGAGTAGCCACTGTGACCTCTCAACACTAACCACAATAAGCCAAGTGTAACAACAGTGGTGCAGAAAGTAGTGAACTGCATGACTGTGGGAGCCACCTGCTGGCAAAGAGAAAAGTCATTGCAAGATTTTTAGTATAGTAAAAATGGCTCAGTGTAAGACATGGATATATTTTCTTTCAAAGGACTGACACCAAGAAAAAAAAATACCTATATACCAGACTGTCACAGAAAGGAAGAACACCAAAATGTAACCCCATAATATATGAGATGTACTATAGACCTTGATATTTTCACAGGCCAAAAGGGTTCGGTGGCAATAGGTATTATACACCATAGAATGGTTTCAGGTCAATTATATTTGCTATGCTGCTCCTGTTGTAAGGATCCACTCCAAAATACCAGTGGAATTGCTGACATAGGGAAAAGAACAAGGAATCAAAGAATCAGAGTGCTTTTGAATGCCAGACCCCGAAACATAGGCCCTGCCACAAGTGAAGGTTGTCAGGTTACCACCCTGTTCAAAGAAAAGATAGAAGATGCGGCTACATATTGTGCATATTGTGCACAAAACAAGGTAGACAGTGAAGACCACGGGAAGACCATACAAAGATTATAAACCATCATTTCACAGTCTTTTTCTTGCCAAAGACAGTGTAGAAGGAACAGCAAGGAAGCAGATGAGTAAAATCAAGGAGACAAGATCCAGTATCTGCAATCAACTTGCCCTTGGTACTTCAGCAACTTCAATTACTGACAGACACGGAGAAAGCCCTAAATCAGAAGATGGCAAAAAGACAAAAGCAGTGAGAATTCTTCAACTCCCAAGGCCGAGCAGTGTGGCATTAAGTAAATGTCAGCTTACCATCTGTCTCTACCATTATCCAGTCATTCTACAAGAATGAATGAGAAAGAAATTACAACAATAAGAAAGAAATAGTAGATCAGAAGACCTGAAGTGTGTGCTTTTTAGCAGATAAATAGAACTATCAATATTATTAACTTTATGACATCTCTTTTGGTAACAACTTGAAAAAGAAAAAGCACCTGCTCCTCAGTACGTCTTTTAAAAACTTTAAATTGTTTTATATTTAGTCAAGTTGAAGTTTTGAAGAACTTCATTTTAAATTGTCATAAAAATTTACAACTTGAATTTTAAAAATTCATCAAACCATAAGCACTTGTTTAATAAAAAAATTTGAAAAAAAAATTATACATAAATTTTTGACTATGTGCTGGTGAGCACCCCTAATCCTTATCTCATTCTGCGTTCACTGTATGCCCCTTTTCAGTTAAATCATGCCTATAAAACATGCACTAAACTAAATAAGAATTAATGTCATGCTTTTGAGCATAGAAATCTTGTTAAGCTCATCTTCTAGCTGCTGTGCCACTTCATTCTTTTATTGAAAATCTTAATTTGCAATGCAATTTTGACTTTTAGCCTCATTTTTATTTTGGAAGTTTAAATTCCAGAACTTATTTGAACATTCTAGGTTTTTATGGATACACAGCTGTTTTCGTACCTGGATTGGCTTCTCAATTAATTTCATAGAATTGATGGCCTGCTTTGGGATACTTTTCTACTAATACTCAAATTTTGTGATTGACTCTTTTCTTTTGTCTGTTTCTTCGTCTGTATTACATAGGTCACTGAGAACATGATTAGTCCTTCACGGTCCTCTCTTCTGTCAGCTCTTCTCTCACAAGCCCATTCTTATGCTGTTCATCTTTATTTGGTACATATGCTTTGAGTAATTTAGTGCACTTTATGACTTTTATTTCTAATCATGAGCTAATGATTCACACATCTAAATGGCTGCCCTTTAATCTAAGTCTATATAACAAGTGTCACTTGGAAATATACATCTAGATTGCTGTAAGCATTCTGTCATCAAGAACCAGATGAGTCAGATTTTAGTTATTTTTATCAACTCTGAAGCTATATTAATGGTTCTGTGTTCTATTCTGTGTTCTATGAACCTCCTATGAAACATTTTTTCAGCTGACTCATGATTATCTGTTTTATTTATTAATCTTTTATTTAATTGAAATTTGTCTGCAGACAAAAATTTTGTGTATATTATCCTAGCATTTCCAGCATCCAATAATAGAATTTCTGCAACATTTTAGGTGATAAATGTAAAGAATTTTTTTAAAGTTCATTACCTTCAATAATGTTCTTGATTTCTTAGGTGGTAATACATAGGGATGATTTTTTTCACCAGGTTGGCAATTGGACTATATAAACTCTAATACTTATTCCATGAATCAAATAGTATAAATTCGCAACATTCTAATACTTTGAAAAGAAATTTCATAAGAAGGAAAAATTAACTTATTTTGGCACAGTGTCCAAGTTTCTAATTAATCATTTTGCCAGTACTAAATGTACTGCATAATTGCTCAGAAATCAAATTACATTAATACTAACAGAAGCTCTTGAAAATTGGCACAAATGCCATTAACAGATGAAGTATCACTTAAATTAAATGCTTCATTTATTTCATTATTTTAAGTCATCACAAGAGTTTAGAATAAATAAACACACTACTTACAACCACTTATTTTTGTCAAGAATTTGAATCTTCCAGGGACAAAATCTATAAGTATTCTCTCTGAAACAATAAAAAGTGACTCCACTTGGAAGTTAATGAGTTTTATGATGTTTAGAAAACAAGATATTGAGCTTATTACTGAGGGATACAAGAAAAGGCAATGGAAAAGTATTGATGCCAAGGAAAAATAAAGCTTGAATTCAGGCCTAAAACAATCACATATCTTTCTTTGGTAAAGGTGTAAGTCAGTGATCTTCAAGCTAAACATACTGCAAACAAATCTTGAGATGTTTGTATTGATTTACTTAAATTTACAATTTACACCTATTTTAGAGGAGGAAGTCTAGGCTCAGAAATTATGTAAAGCTCCCCACAATTAATAAAATCATTATGTACTGCCAACATGTGCTAATAAAAATTTTAAAATTTTTTAAAAGGAAAAGCAAATTAAGTGTCTTATCTAATTTCATAATAAGTAATGGATAGGCACATGTTATTCTTTCTTATGCAATTATTTTTAGTAATAGAGTTTTATCTCTGTTTCGTTTCTGTCCAAAGTTTATTTTCAAAAAGGATTTTATGCAGCCCATTAGAACCAAAATAATGAAAGTACGACCTATGGATTATTGTGTTTATTTTTATTTTCTATCTCTCTCTTTTTCTCTTTCTATTGCTTTATGGCATGGCCTTAGCTATCCCTCCAAAGTGTCATGCAGTCTTAGCTGGTGCTTTCTCAGAGGTGGCTGGCTCTAGCGTGTGTGATGCTGGAACTGATGTTAGCAAAGAGCACTAAGATTAAGGTGTGAGCGTAACCCAGCCTAAGTGGCCTGGGTACAACATAAGGGATAGAAAGAGCTGTAGCCGCCACTTGCTTGCTTATTTGCTCTGCTATCTTCTGCCCATCATGAACAGTTTCTCACTGTAATGCCTGTCTGCCATCCCATTTTGGAGCCAGTCAATTATGGACTGAAATCTCTACAAACTATGAGCTAAATAAACCTTCTCTCCTTTAAATTTGGTTGTAGGATATTTTGTCTCAGCAAAGAGAGACACTTAACTAATACAGGAACACTTGTTATAAATGAAATTAATTGTTCGCATGTCATATGCCAAGAAGAAATGGAAATAAATAATAAACCAAGGGGTCATATGATCAGATCATGGCATTTTAAAAGGTTAATGTTCATTTTTACAGTCTTTTTTCCTCTATCCAGAAACATGAAGCATTTGTTCCTAATCAAAATACCAAAAGTGTAATAGAAAGAAAACTATTTTATATAAAGAGAGAAAAGAACTTGACAGTCAGAAATATTTATATATTTTCAAAGTATCTCTGAACTTAATTGGCATGGACATATGGCTACTTTAACTATAGAACCATTTTATGCTTCTATTTCAAGAGCAATCAGGCAATCATAGCTAAGATAGAATCTTCTGAAGTTTCAGAGATTAAAACATTGTATAATAGTAATTGTGGGACTAATTTTGTCAGTCCAAAAAATCACAAGAATAAGAGTATCCTATTCTTGTAGATTTTGGTTTTCCCCAACATCTGTCTGTCTTTGACTTCCAAATTCTTAAACAGAGAATACACACACACACACACACACACACACACACACACACACAATCTGAGGAACAAGAGAGGTATTGATCAAGGATCATAATTAGTACTGCTATTTTATAGTTGCAGTGCTGTATCATTCCTCTGTACCTCTGCATATTATATTTATGAGATATAAATCAGGCATTGTGGTGCACGCCTGTAATCCTAGCGCTCAGGAGGCTGAGGGAGGAGGATTGTTGCCAGTTCGAGATCAGCCTGGGCTACAAAGTGAGTTCAAGACCAACCCCAACTGCATAGCAAGACTCTGTCTCAAAAAGACAAAAAAAGGCTGGGAGAGAAAGCAACCTGCTACCTCCCTGGTAAGCAGCCATGGCTCGAGCAAGCGGCGGGCACCCCAGGGATAGAACCAGCCAGCGTCTCTCAAGATCTTGCCATGCTGAACCTTAGGGCACTGGGAAAGAAAACAACCCACTCACCTCCCTGGTAAGCAGCCGTGAGCCTTCCAGCGTGCAGGCTGAGAATCAAACATCCTATCCTTCTCTCCACTCCCTCCATTAGCAAATGGGATCCGGAAGTCTGAGCATCTCGTGGGAGATTGACTGTATGCAATATAGCAAATATGGGGGATTTCTTTCTACCATCTGTTTGAAGGAAAATATTATCACTGTTTTGCTTTGTTCTGATTAATTATATCGCTCTATTCAATATTTTGTTTTAATAAATTGTATAATGTTCTGTATTTGGTTTGATTTTGCTATACTTGATTGAAAGGACAATATTGTGAAAATAACGAGATACACTATGGCACCTATTACTGTTATCCCGGAAACCTGCTGTAACGTTCTGTATCAATTTCACTGCATTGTTTCAGTTGGCTTTGTTCTGTCTTGTTCTGATGAATTTTAGTACCTTCAAAATAATTTTTTAAAAAATGAAAAAGACAAAAAAGAATATATATAAATAAGTATGATTCTGAGATATATTTTTATGATTAATATTTTATTTCTGTCCAGTTTATTACACAAAAATATTCTTGATACTTTGGTTTGTCTCTGGAATCTAAGTTTTTTTCTCCCTAGAAACACATGTAGTCAATCTATTTGGGTATTCCAAAAAATATACTTTCCCTTTAATTGCAAGAAAACATATTTTCCTTATTTAATTAATAAAGCTGAGCTGTATTTCAAGGGACCAAATTATATCATAGTTTATAATGTTTCAATGCATTATAAATATTTCAGTGTTTAAAAGGCAACATCTCCTAGGCTTCACATTAGCTGGACTAATTCATTCAGAATGCCTTTTCTGGGAGTGAGATATATTTGCCTTTAGGCAAGTGCCATGAAATACTCAAGGCATTACTGAGAAAGCATAATGTAGAATTAGAAATTTCCAGGCAAGATCTTACATGATGAGTTAGCTCACTCTAGACCTTCAATAATCGAAAATACTTAGTAATCATCATGCAGGAATATATAAGGAAACTGACTTGAAAACAGATAAAAATATCAACTGAAAAAATTCTTTAGATAGTAAAAAATCAATTTCACAGATGAACTTGACTCTCTTCTAATTCAAAACAGCTTAATGCATCTTTTTAAACATTCTTATCCTTCAGTGAAACAAGGAACATAGTAATGGAAATAGAATGAGGGCACACGGTTCCTACAAATGGTAACGTGATGAAATAGTAATGCACATAACTTGGAAGCTTTAATCTTCCTGACAGTGTATGAAACAACTGAGATTTTAAGGGTCACTCAACTCCAAAATAATCTAAATGGAAAATTTAACTCTCTGTAATGATTAATTTCTATGAGTACTTGGACTGGATAATTTGATATTTATATTTTTGTAAGTCATATGAAATCTTGGTGATACATAGTGTAAAATAACTTTTCATTTAATTTAAGTGTAGATTTGAATTACATGTGGAGAGACCATAGCGAAAGTATGTTATCTAGCATTTGCTTATTTATGTGGCTTTATTATCCTCTTTCTGTACACTGAAAATCTGAAAAGTTTATCTTGAATTTACCATTTACTTATTTAAATATTTCTTACTTTAATAAGAGAAAGTACATTTGATAAATTGAGAATCATCTAAAATACAAAGTCCAATTATATTGGTACTTTTAAAATCAATATGAAATTTTATTCAAACAACATTTAATGAGGTATCAGGATAATGAATTAAATGTATTTTCAAACTGTGTACTTAAATGGAACAAATGTTAGTTCTTCAAGAAGTTAGGAAACTGAATGTCACTTCTTGGCACATTTTTCTTCTTTACTTCCCAAATCATTTCTAAGTCCTGAAAATTCTAACTCTAAATATATGTAGAATACATTTTATTTTCACATACACACAGCTTTGCCTCCATCAACTACAATTATGTTTTTATTTCAATCTCTTTACCCCATGGAACTTAGAGAGTTAATTTATATATAGTAGATGATTTCCCTTATCTTCCAAATTACATGTGATTTCTATTATACATATTGATGGTACTTTTTACTTCTACCTTTATATTTTTAAAAACTGTAATCAACTAGATATTTATTTTAGATCTATATCCATAACTAGAATTTAATGCCCATAACAACAATTATCATCTCTCCCTAGTTAATTTTTCATTCTATGATCAGCCTGGAACTTATTAAGAGCTAAATAAATCTTCAAGGAATGAACAACTCATGACAGTTTTATAAAATAAATATTTGGGAAAGAATTTTCTTCTAAATTGTAATAATTTTTAGAATGTCTAGTGTGCTAAACTTTATTAAAGCTTAGGATTCGTAGGTAATTCTTCAAATAATTTGGTGAGTCACGCTCTTGAACAAAAGCATAGTAACAGTGTTAGGGTACTATCGTGCATAGCACCTCCCTTTTTTTGGTCAATGCATTTTCCATCACTAGGTTGAAAGGCAAACTGTAACCAATAGTACAAATTTGATTCAACTTTTTTTTTTTTGTATCATGAACTAAAACCAATTTTTGCATTTAAGTGATTCAATACATTTCTTTAAAATAATATTTTAGGGCATGTGAAAATTATATGGCAATCAAATTTCACAGTTTACAGCTAAAGATTTTGAAATACAAATATGCCTGTTCACTAAATGTTGTCTATTGTTAACTTTTATAATACAAAAGCTGTGTTGGTATTTGTGATAGAGACCCAATAGTCCACAAGTCTGAAAGGATTATTTTCTAGTCTTTGTCAGTTATTTGGCTTAAATTATGTATAGTGGTATCATGTCGGAGGGGAATTGTTCACCTGTCTTGTCATGGCCACTAGTATTGCTATTTTAACTAGCAATTCGAAATAGATTTTGTTACTAGTAATGTTCTTTGTAGAAAACTAGAGTAAAGATAGTGTCTTGGAAATATAGTTCTGATAGTTATGTGACCCCCCCCAAGATGGAGTCCTAGTTTTTACCTTGACTAATGATTTTGGGAAAATGTAGCGCATTCTTTTTTCTGTACTATTCACTGTCTTTATTTTATGGGAATATTTTTAAAAGAAGTGATATCATATGTATCATATCTACAGAAAATACATCATGAGTATTTCATGTGCTAGTCACTGTAACAGTCCAAAAGAGTCTATCTGATATTTACAAAAACACAAGCAGCATACCCTTCCCACAGTTCCATTTGAGAAACAGATTCTCAGTCTTTCAATATGGAATTAAATTTGATGAAGTCCATTTAAGACTAGCAGTTTCTCCTTGTTAATGATTTTGAAAAATGGCAGTGATTTTCAGGCATGCTGACTTTCAAATACTTCACCTAAAAAAAGCTAGTAAGATGCTGTGCTGGACTCAGTCTCAGCTTTGGGTTAGAGTCTATCAAAGAGAATATAAAAAGCCTGCAGTAGATAGTCTTCTGTTTGTTTTTGTGTTTTTCCCCTGTATTTGATCATGAAATTTCAGAATTTTTCCCTGGGAGAGTATGTGTGTGTATGTGGCATGATCTTCAGGGTACTTACCCATAAAACAGAAAACCTTTTTTTTTCCTGAGAAACCAAAAGTAACAGTGGAAAAAAAAAAAGCCATTAACTATGAGGCATTACCTTTTTGAATTCCACATGCTACTTCATAAGTAACTGCATTATATTCCTTCCAATTTTCTGAATTTTTTTACTCTTCAAATTGCAGGTCCCTGACTATTTGTTAGCTTCTTTCTTATGCTGTTTTTAAGCCATAGAACAAAAGACTAGAGGAAAGGAGACTAAAATGTCCTGTAGTTAAATGTATGATAATGAGGTAGGACTGATTCTTTTCAAAGCATTGGGTTTTTTTGAGATGTGATTTTTGAGATAACAGAGTCAAAAATCCACATAGCACAAATTAACCTCTAAATGGGCAATTTTAACAAGCCAGCCTTATCTTGGGAGAAAATCTAATTACCAGCTATTTGTTGTTCATGGAAGGAAAATTGTCTTTTGAGTTTCTCTGGGGAAAGATAGAAAAATCTTCTGCTCCTTTGAAGCATGCCCTCATGAAAAGAGAGTTCATGTAAGTAATGTCCTTTACTGTCGCTTAACAAACACACAAGTAAACAAACACAAGATGTGCACAGAGAAATCTGGTAGTATAGCTTGAAACAACATACCTGAATAATATGAAAATTTAGGCAGAATATAAGGTGCCTTGAAGGCTGCTATTGCAGGCATCTCCAGGCCTTGAGTGGCAGCACTTCTCACTTAACTCACAGTGTTCCAGCTCTTAAGTGAGTTGTCTCCCAGTCACCTCTGTCAGCAGGCAGAGCTCACAGCCACTTTTGCTGTTTCCCTGAGCTTTTCAGCAGCTCCCAGCACTTCTAATGGATTTCAGGGCGATCCACCAGTCTCTGGGGCTCTTCAGAATCTTTCTGGCTGCCATATGGTCAGGGCTAATTACTCACGGAGTTACCAGCTTTTTCTCAATCTAACCTGTTCAACTCTACCAAAAGTAAATCTCATTAGGCTTGTTATTATGTGTAAGGAGTTTCTAGTCTCATGATGCCAAGGCATGAAGTTGCAAACCAGAGTGCAGAAATTAGGAGAGTTTTATTGGAAAGAAGAAAATGAAGTAAAACTCCTGGATTTCTAGGAGAGATCTGAAATGGGTGGCCACATGGTCCTGTGACTCAGAGCTAACAATTGCTTGATTGTTTAGTAGTCACTGATCACAGGTGACTTTGTGGTTTAAAATTACCAGTTAGAGCTCAGACTGTCCACTGCAGTTCTTCAACATGTTGGGTTTAAAAGAAACAGAGATTTCAGAGCTATAAGTCGTTATATTTTCTTTTAAATTCTGCAGAACTCAGGAGTTCAGTAGAGAGTGGCTGTAGCTCATTTAGTAGGGAGGGGCTGCTTTCCATGCTGCTGAAGGAAATTATTCTTTAGCCCAAAGATCTAGTTCCCTGTCATTCTTATTTTAATTTGGATGTGTCTCACCCTCTGCACTGACTCCTTGGAGGACTTAGTCTCTCTCTGACTGGCCATTGATTTTGATTTCTATCTAACTTAGATTTCTATAACATGCTCACTTGAGTGAAGGCTTTATTGTGATTTATGCTCCAGCAATGGGGGCAGGTAGTACGCAAGAGGGCGGCCTCCTGAAACAACCCACAGAAGGGGAGGGAAGGCCACTTACACAGAGAAGAAGCACCCTGCCCAGGTGCAATCTTCTGCGCTTCCTGGATTTATTTTGGTATTTTTAAAACAGTGTCAGGTGGGTGTGTCACCTAGTTCACTTGCAGGGTGGAGTGATATGGGATAGGTCTATGTTTGAAATCTGCTGCAGCCAGGTGATTATTCTTTGAAAAGGCATCTAAGACATCCTCTACTGTCACAGAGATAATTCAGTTTGAAAACAGAGTAGTGTGACAATTCCCACCATTCTCCAGAAACAGGAGAGCTAAAGCTCTGACTGCAGCCACTTTTCTTGGAGTTTTCAGAAGCAGTGCTGCCTTCCAAAAGGGCTGGCAAATATGAGGGATAACGGCAACAGCCTTGTTAAGTCCCTCATTTTTGTTGGCAGCAGCACTTGTGTAGTCCAGAGCAGGGGAAGGGTGTGGCCAAGCCCTGGCTTCTGATGAGGCTGCAGCAGCAAACTGTGACCTAAAAGGCTGAGGCAATCACAGAGTGGTGGAAAGACACTGGTCATCCTGGGTTACTTCTGCAACAGTGAAGGGGAGAGGTTTGAGACTATCACTGAGGTTACACCGTCCTCTGTTAGGCAAAGGAAAAGGGGAGAACAGAAGCTTCTTTATACAACTTTTGCTTCCTGTGTTTTCTGTATCAAAAGTCATCTGTTCCATAATCATCCTTAAGAATATTACTGCTAGATGCTATATTTGTATGATATTTTAAATTATATGAATACTAAAAATATTTATACTTTAAATAGGTTAAAAGCCATATGTTTTTTATGAACTATAATTAGGCCATAATATATAATTTTTTTGAGAAGTGTGATAAAGTACCTGATTTTGTTCCACTTGCAATTCAGTGTTTGTATATATAGTCACACTTTTAATTTTTGTTTATTAGTTTGTTTGGCTGTTTGTTTGTTTTGAGATAAGGTCTCACAATGTAATTGAAGTTGTTCTTGAAATCACTATGAAGCCTAGGCTGCCCTCAAACTCACAGCAATCCTCCTGCCTCAGCCTCCTGAGTACTAACATTACCAGACTGCAACACCATGCTATGTTTTCTGCGTTTTTTGTTTTGGTTTACTTTTTTTTTTCCTCTCTCTCTTTTTTTTTTCTTTTGCATACACACACATTTAAGGACTGTAAAAGAGAAACCATCTATTAGGGATAGCAAGTAGTATGTAAATTATTTTCCTCCTAAGCTAAAACTGCAACAAAAAAAGAAGTTTTATGATATGTTTTTGTTGCTAATGTGAATGCTAAAGAGTTAAAAATTTATGTGTTAGGAAACATTCTCAACTAGATCATGAAACAATAGGATTTAATAGCTTTGAAAGAACTGTTCGAGTACATTCTGTCAAAAAATAGGCATTGTAGAAGTCCATAAATATATATTCATGTAAATGGAGTCATTATATTTATGGTGTCAATTACTATGTACTAAAGCAAAAAATCAACAGATTAATACACTTTCATTAGCGGGGATGATGATTACATGCAAGCAACCGATCTTGACCCTTCAAGGAAGTTAACACAAAGAATTAAGATATTCAGATGCGGTCCTTTGTAATATTACTGAAAATAACTTATTCTGAAGAATAAAAATTTAGTTTATACATACAATGATGATCAGATAAGAATTATAGTCACAAAAGTAAAATCATATCCCCAAAATTGTCTCAAGCTGTTTGGAATAAAAAGAACGAAAATAAGTGAAATATTAGAGCTTTTGTAGACATTATCAAAAAAGTATTTTTGATATTTAATTGGAAAGTGTACATTTAGTCATGGATGTATTTGGATGTATTTTGGCCTAAGGCATTGTTACTGTTCTTATTGTTTTAAGTATTTATTGTATACTGGGGGAAAAGAAAATCTGTACAATACTACAGAACAGAGGCACAAGAAAGGAAAGACAGGCTCAATTGTATAGTGTAATAGTGATAAATCCTAAATGCTACCGCTGCTGGAATCTCTAACTAAATATCTTAGAGTTAGAATGATTTTGGTGGTTTTCATTAAATATCAGTTCTCACAGTGTTTCACTATAGAGTTTTTATTTGTAGAGACAGAGGACAAAGATAACACTAGGTCAGAAGACAATTTATGAACTAGCAGTCAGAATTATTATAATAAATTCCACTTGGGTAAAGATGATAATAATGTGATAAATACTGTGCCTTTCCCTATTCTTCTCTAGAGATGAAACCTAGCAGACACATAGGGTATTTCAAAAAAACACACTTGAAATTTATTATTTTTCTGCTAGACAGGGATGGCTGGAATATATAAAGAGATTTTTAACACTATACATAATTTTTCACATATAAAATTAACCAGTATAATCTATAGAAAATTTGACTTATCCCATGAAATATTTTTAGGAATTTGTATCTGTTAGAAAATTTTAGAGGAATTTTAAGGCACAGAGATTTCCTTTAATGTCACAGGGAAATATTATAATACATAATTTCTAGTTAAGAAACTGGAACATAATCATGACTACTTCCCCAAACACTGTCTTGATTTTTATCAATTTCCTTATCTAATACACTGATAATGGCACTATTCCACATAAATCATTAGCAAAGTTGTGTGAAAATTAAAATGATTTAAGAATGTTGGTGTTTCAATACTACTAAAAGAAAGATTCAGGCCAGAGATACAGGTCGGTGGCATAGCGCCTGCCTGGCAAGCACAAGGTCATGAGTTCAATCCCCGGTACAAAAAAAAAAAAAAAAGAAGGGTTCAGGATAGGAAGGTTTTTTTACTACCATTCAACTAATTGAATGATGAGAATACATAATAATCTGCATAAGTTTAGCATAAATTTAGATGAAGATTTTCCACTATCAATATTGAAATATAAAAATTTTGATATTATATTTTGTATTTAATAAAATGGCTGTAATAAAGCATTTACAAAGTACAGTCTGAGAAGCTTAGATGTTAAACAAAACATCATAACTATGTAGGGCTGGATAGTGATAAATAATTATATTTGATTAAAATTTTAAAAGTCATTTTAAAAAAGTCATTTCATCAATTTTATTTTTTTATTATATTCAGTATGTTGGTTCACTCTATCTATAATGTCCCTCGATCCTGTTTCACTGACATAGTCTTGCAAAGGACTTATCTGAAATTCAAGGTAAGTTCAAGCTGTATTCTCTCTGAGAAAGATTTCTAGATTTCTTCACTTAGAAGAATCTCTACCATTCTTAACTTCCACAGTGTGATGTCCAATTTTTTGAGCATTTATTTTATTGAGCATTTATATTTATTTTCTGTTAGCCTGCAACAAATGTATGGTTAGAAGTGTTTATTTACTCTAATTATATTATAAATGCTGGAATGAAGGAAATTGTTATCCTGTTATATAAGTTTTGTACTTAGACTCTACTAAAATGACCATATGCTGAATTTATGATGTAATTTTTCTTCCCTAGAGTATCCATGCATTAGAGTAATAACTTTTAAATGTCACTTTCATAACATCTGCAATGATAAAAATTACAAAACTACAATGTTTTTACTAATAATAAAGCAGTTAAAAAGAAAATGATATTAGACACCATAAGAAGTAATGCCATTACATACCACAGCAGTATAAAAGAGTTATAAAATTAAAAAAAAAATTGGATTATTTCTCCCCGTATGGCATCATTCTAAAAAAAGACAGTGAACAACTTTGAACACTATACACTACAATAATTAAATTATTTAAATAATAGTTTCTGCTTTTATTTTTGTGCATACATTGATTAATTAAATAATTATTCAGGGCTTTAATTGAAACTCATTTTTAGAAACAATGTAGAACATGTACAGGGTACTTCGTTCAATCCTTATAACTACAAATTGTTGAGAAGAAACCCATAAGTGTGAGCAGAAAAGAGTGGGCAATTGACTAACTTATACATAATCTAGTTCAAAGTTTAAATATTTTATGTAGTAAAGTCTTTTGTGTGTTTGGGGGATTGAAATCTTATAAGAAAGTGATTATATTTTAATATTTTAATATTGTTTTTCTGTGTTTGTTTAGATATCAACTTAATTTGAAAGCAGTGATTTAGGGGATTTTATTTTACATGTTAAAATTACTATAAAGAGACCAGAAATAATAGACATATCCTTAAATACTTAAATTGTATCTTATCTAAGAAGTAAAAACAAATGAAACATATCTGTTTCCTGTGAAATTGTTTTTGACATTTGCAACAAGTCTTTTGGTGCACAGGTGATTTTTAGTAAAGTAGTTGCACTTTTTGTATGGAAAAACCCCAAGAAACTATACACTTCAATCCCTTGTACCAAAAAAAAGGAAAAGAAAAAAAATACACTACAGACATCTTTTTATTATGGTTCATAAAACTGTAATGATTTAGAAAAATCCGGACTACTATCGTCTCTTCCTTTTATAACTACTGCAAGCCTAAGACATTTATTTGTGACATAAACCAAAAGATATTTTGTTGTTTGTTTTGCTACAGCTGCTTCTGATTTTGAAGACAGCAGGTGAGTGTACTGAAGAATTTATAACTTTTGAACTGCCTATGCACTCCATTCTTATGTAGATTCTTCATATTTAATATATAAAGTTGAACATAATGTCCATTCAAAAATATCTACTTAACAGCCAGTACTGATCACAAATAAATTTCTTCCATGCCAAAAGAGCTGATTCTGTGCAACTCAAATATGTCAAACTCATTTTTGAAATTGTTAATCCTGACGTAGTCAAAGTAGATCATCAGGATATACTTACACTTGAGTATAATTAAACTGTTCTTGGTAGATTTTTCAAGGATTATACTACTGCCAAATAAAGTTAAGATTTTTTGCCCTTTAAAACCCTTTAAAAGTCTGGAATGATTATTTTCTATAGATTTTAAAAATGTAACAAATAATTTTAGACTTAAGTATGACACCATGAAGATGAAATGTGCACATATTTTCTCATTAAGTGAACATTTTTTCTCCTCAAATTTCCCATGAAATTCCCTATGATCAGTAAAGGAAAAAGTGTGAGATACAAAATATGCTATGAATTAAATATTGATGTTAATATTTGTCTAGCATTTTTATATTTAACATTTATGTCTTATATAGGAGATTTTATACACTATTACAGTGATATATTAGCAGTTCAAATGTACTAAGAACCTGATATGAGATTCACTATTTAAAACAAATGGCATAACAGGAACATGATCATGAGAGGTCTTAGATAATTCTGTTGAAATTCTGATTTCTGAAAGGCCAAGCTATCTCTTTGGAATGAGAGAACTGCTTCCCAGGAGATGAATGGTAGGGAACAGGTGAAGGGATTATTTTAATGCAAAGTATTGACTCATACTTAGAGAAAAGATAAAAATTCAGATATTTTAGCATTTGTTGAGTACTAGTGTTAGATTTTTACCGTTTAAGATGTGTAAATTATGTGAAAAGAAACTAATTTTACTACAATATGTTTACCTCAGTGACAGAACTTCAAGAAAAACAGGCAGGCTATTGAAGCGAAGGGAGGGAAGTGCTTAAAAAATCACGTTTCACAACACCAAGTAAACTAGATTTTTGATTTGCTTTTTCAGTTTACATTTCAACTGCAATTTTTTTTATTTTTTGTAATAAAACAAAAAATAGCATTTTAAAAATGTTTTTCAGCACTTTAGAAAGTTCATGTAAATTCTATGTGAAAACCTTGTAGAAAAACTATTACAGAATATAAACTCAAATATTTCACATTATCTGATTTTTTATGTGTCCTCTACATCTGCCTTTATCATATAGAGAATATTTTTCTACCAGATGCAAAACTCTTGCAACAGTTACTAAAATCCTTAAGCTCAAAGGACTGGAGGTGTCTGGCTTTCATTTTGGCCCAGATGGGCTTCATTTATTGCAGCAGTTTAAGCCTTACTTGTTTCTTGATTTGTACATAATCAGTATTTTACATTAATCCCATTTGAAATGCATATATTATAAATCTATTGGATATTTTATTTTGTATGCATTTCATTTGTAATTTAAATGTGATTATACACATATATATCAATAAACACAAATATACATATGCCTATTTTCTCAAATTTATTAGCAATATTTTGGCTTGCTAATACCATTTATTATTTTTTTTTTATTTTTTATTTTATTTAAAGAAAGAAAAAAGAAAATTTTAAAAAAATTGAATGAGAAAAAAATAGAATCTTCTGTTCAATGATGTAACAGAAATTTAGTAATATAGTCATCTATCTTTCACACTATACATACCATTATATCCTTTAGAGCACTTTCCTTCCCTTTCACTTTTGCAATATCTATTATACTTTTTGGATTCCATTATTTGTAAGTTCTTATTATTTTTACACTAGAGAGACAATGTGATATTTACTAATGTGAGTCTTGTTTATTTCACTAATCCATTTGAAATTATTGATAAAAATATACATCTCAAACTGCTATCAAAACCAAAATAGCATTAAGATAGATGACAGAAAAAATTCAACATTTTAAAGAAATATCACATAAACATTTTATCAGATGTAAAACTTGAAAGTAGTCAAAATTCACAGAAGGAGTTATTCTCTCTAGTATTATATTTTCCACTGTTGAGACAAAATACCTTACATTGACAATTTAAAGAACAAGATGCTTATTTTGGCTCTCAGTTTCACAGGGTTCAGCACACTATTATCTAGTTCTAAGGCATAAATATGTAGTGAAAGGACATGACAGAGTGAAGTTGCCTCATACCTTGGCAACCAGTAAAAGGAAAGAAAAGGAAGGAGCTGGGACCCAGGGAGGAGACTATTTCCTGCCAAGTCAATCTCTTTTAACTGTTCCTTTTCATCATGCCCTATTTTTGAATGTGAGAATTTTAAGGAATATTCACATTCAAACCATAGCATTCCACCACTGGCCTATAAAGTTTAATGTCCATGTCATGATGCAAATTGCATGAATCCATGTCTAACAATAAACAAAGTCTTAACAGTTCCAGCATTGCTGAAAGTTCAAGTAAAAATCTCCTCTGAGACTCATATAAATTCTTACCTATAAGCCTCTATAAAAGTCCAAAAGAAAATTAAGCACCTCAGATATGCAATGGTACAGATCAAACATTCCCTTTCCAAAAGAAAGAAGTAGAGAAATAGAAATATGACGAAAGCAATCCTGAAACACAGAAGAGAAAACTTTACATCCTCTAGTTGCAGGTAGAGCAGCCAAGGAAGTTTGTGGTGAGATATGAGCTTCTAAGAGCTTATGCAGCAGCACTGAGCTTGTAACCTTGCTTTTTGAAGCCTATATGATGTCTTTCAATTCCTCACTTCCTATGGCTTTCCTCATCAGATAATCCATGCTCCTGGCGTCTCCAGCATCCTGAGTCTCCACAATACGTTTGGCTTCACTCTAATACTTTTTACACTGTTCTCTAAGGAAAAAAATGCCTAATCAACCAAACTTCTTTGATATGTGAGTGGAAGACTCCAATATCCCATAGCTCTTGCATTCTGAACATTGGTAAAACCAACATCATATGGATGACTCCAAGTCCTGCTTCCAGCTTCAGCTGTCCCTCAGGTCTGCTAAACCATAGATATAGTGGCTGCTGAGTACCTGAATACCTGATCACTGTGAAATGAATCCCAGGGAACCATTCCTTTAGGGACCCTTCCTTAGGAAGTGTCTCAGGGAATCTCTTTTCAAGTGAAAGCTTTCCACCCTTGTACCTTAGGAGCAGCAAAGGATGGGGCATGCTCAATTACTGAGGTACATTAAAACCGTCTTTTACATTGTTCTGTCCAAAATACTTCGTTGCTTTTTAATGTTAAACTTTTCAGCAATCATGCTGTCTTTTGCCCAAATTTGCAATATATAAGGTTATCACATCTTTTGGCATTTTTTACTCTGATTCCCAATGTGGATCTTGATAAAAGTACCAGCAATACCCATGCATGAGCCTGAACATTAGGTTGCCTTGAAATTTTCTCCAGAAGATCTGTTAGTCTACCACTTTAAGTCTCAACAAAGTCTCAGGACATGGGCAAAATTTAGATAAGTTCCTTGACAGATTATAATATGCATGGCCTCTACTCCAGTTTCCAGGGCAATTTTCATTCCATCTGAAACACTGTGAGTCTGGTATTTAATTTCCACATTCCTATTAGCATTCTGCTTTTCTGACCTCTGATCAGAATCACCTATCAAGGTCTGTTTATAGCAATCTAGGGTTTTTCTAGCCTCCTTCTCCAAATGTTTCCAAACTCCTTCAGCAACCAAGTTGTAAACGACTTCCAAAGCATGTGTCCTGTTACAGTCACGGTAATGGCCCAACTCCTAATACCCATTTTCTGTGCCATTCAATGTTCTCGTCACTGGAATGAAATAGCTAACACCTGCAACTTAAAGAAGACAAGGTTTGTTCTGGCTCATCACTTCTGTGATCTCAGTCCATAGTTGGCCATCTCTGAGATAACAACTATGGTGGAAGTGTTAACCCTATGGCAGCCAGGAAACAGAGAAAAAAACATGGGGAAAAGAATAGCCAGGTCATGGCTTGAGTTACCCATCGCTTCTGGCAAAACCTCACTCAAAATGTGAGACTTTGATGAAAATTTTAGATTTAAATCAATATCTTTCTTCATAGTTTTATTTCAATCACCCTTTAAATCCAAAAACAGTTAAATATGTTTAAAAATTCTTGCCAACAGACCTAATCTAATATCTATATACATCAACAATTTCTGAATATTTTCCCTTTGTTTTCTGGTAAATCTCTCAAGAATATGGTTCACAGTTTATCAATTTTAAGCAACATATATGCATTGTATACAGTGAAAAAGGCATTATTTACATGAATGACAACAAATACACACACAGATGATTGACCAATACAACATTGTCATTTCTATAAGTCAAAATCATCAATGTTTACATTGTTAGTTATATAAGGTAATTCTTGTATACTGTCTCATTTATTTTTCCACACAACTCTACTATGGTAGGTTTTTAAGTTAATTTTTTTTTCTTTAGGGAAATGATGACACAGAGATTAACTCTTCTAATTATAATTACATATTAGGATTTGTACTCTGCCTTTCTAAATGTTTTAAAGAGTTGTAATTTTTATGTACAATAAATTAAATATTTGTGTACTTTTTAGTCCATATAGACTATAGAGTAATGGATTTTAACATTTATGTATGCATATAATATATGTTGATCATATCTACTGCTATTACTCTCATTTTCCTTCCTTCTTTATCTATTTTGTCCTATTTAATAATCTAACTTTCGGTTTCTTTTACTTATTCTTGTCATTTATTTATTTTCCATTTTTAGTAATTTATTTTAGTATATAATGTTTGCTTTCCTTGTATGGAGTTGATACATGTGCATAAATCATTGTAATAGATTTTCTCTCCTTTCCCTCACATCCTTCTCCATCTTCATTGTTTGAAACCTTTCCCATTTGGAAAAGATAAATCTACCTACTTCCTATTATCTATCTTCTATTTTCTTCTATTTTTATGTTTTGGGTTTCTCAGGAGAAAGCATGGAATATTTAAGCTTGTATGTCTGATTTACTTCACTTAATATCACTGTCAATGTTAAGTGAATGATAAATAATTACCTATAAATACCTATTTATCTATAAGTGATTGAAGTTTATCTTTCTTTCCAGAAGAGTAGTACTCCATTGTGTGTAAATACTACATTTTTTCATCCGTTCATCAGTTGTAAGGCATAAAAGCTCCTTACATAATTTAGTTTTTGAAAAAAGTATTGCTGTAATGTGATTTAACTCTTTCAGGAAGATGCATAGTAGGGAAATAGCCAAATCAAATGGAGTTTCCAAATTTATTTTTTGAACAATCTTCACACTGATTTTCACAGTACATATACTAATTTATATTCCCACTGGCCTCCCTAACATTTACTATTATCTGAAATCTTGACGATGGCCATTCTATCTGGGTTAAGGTGGAATTTCAGTATTGTTTTAATTTACATTTCTTTAATGGCCAGTGATAGTGAATACTTCTCCATGTATTTATTCATCAGTTGTAATTTTGTGAGGTTTCTATTAACTTTGGGTCTAATGTGTGTGGGGTCTCTTTCTGAATTCTTTATATATCCCAGATATTAGCTCTCCATCTGAGGAATAAGTGGCAATTTTTTCCCATTCTGTATTTTGCCTTTTCATCCTGTTTTTTGTTTCTTCTTTAATTTTATCTTTTATTGTCTTGGATTCCATATGCATATGAGAGAAAAAAATGTGATACTTGTTTTCTGAGTCTATTTTGCCTCTAAGATGGTGATTTCAAGTTTCCTCCATTTTCTGGCAATTAATTTGATTTGTTTCTTCTAGATGGCTGAACACATTTCGTTCTCCATATATAGCAAATATTCATTACCTGTTCATTCACTCATAAGCAAATAGGTTGATTCCATAATTTGTCCATAATTGTGCCACAATAAACATGGCTATGCAAATAGCTGTTGAGTATGCTGACTTTAATTGTTTTTGATACATACTGAGGAATAGTATTGCTAAGTCATACTTATTTTAGTAGTTTTAGTTTTGGTTTTTTGATGAACCACCATACTGATTTTTATAGTGACTGTATTAATTTATATATTCACCAACAGTAGTTAGAGGCTAATTTTTTACCATATCCATGCCAGCATTATTATTTTTTATATTCTAGATGAAAGTCATCATGACTGTGTTGAAATGGAATCTCAATCTAGTTTTTATTTGAATTTTCCAGTTGGCTAAAACTGTTTAGCATTTCTCACATAGCTTTTTTTGTCATTTTTCCTTAGCTTTTTTGAAGATAATTTGTTCAGTATGTTAGCTATTTAATTTTTATTTGTTTTTCTGGTATTAATTTTTGATGTTCATTTTATAATTTGGATATTAGTTCTCTGTCAGAAGAGCATCTTACAAAGAGTTTTTTTCAATTCTGTACCCCGTGGTTTCACTTTGTTAAATGTTTCCACTGTGCAGATTTTTATATTGATAAAACCTAGTTAGGGATTCTTACGGTTATTTCTTGAGCTGTTGGAGTCTTACTAAGGAAGAGTTTCCATGTTCCTATCCTGTGCTGTCTTCCCCCTTTGTTCCAGCAGCTTCAAAGTTTTAGCTTTTACACTGCGAACCTTTTTATACTCTTGCCCATCATCCATTCCGAAGTTTTATCAAGCAAGTCGTTACTTGGATATTTGCAAGATGTATGTAAGTTAGTTATCTTCTATACTTTACATATCATTTTGAAATGAAAAATATTTAATTATTGGTTATAAAAATATTTTTAACTTTAAAATTTAATAGTATAGTCAAAGCTATAAAAATAATTTAGTGCAATTTTGATCAAGCAGTGTTACTTTAAGAACGGTGTTCTGTGAAACAAAATTTTATTGATGAGGACATTCCCTCTGACCCAGATATGATAATAGTTTTCAGAATTACTTTCCTGTCTAAAAGTCCAAATATTGAATAAAGTATATGAAATATTTTCAATACATTTGACACCAAAAATATAAGGATAATAATTGCTAGGAGCTAGCAAAAATTTTTAGCTTTTTAATTCCCCCAGTGTACTGCTTTGCTCAACTTCCAAAAAGCATTGCAGCAAGGGAAACAAGACTGGAAGAACTTGGTAAATTCTCTAAATTCAGCAGAGAAATTGGGAATCTAGTAAGAGAGACAAAGGGAGAATTTTAAGAACAGAGAATCAGAGAGGAGAAAACTGGAGAAAGAATTTATGAACTATGCATCTGATCCCCCTTGAGTATTCAGGTGAATATTGGTCTGTGCATTTGTGTAAGGAAACTAGTTAAGGCCATGGAAAGAATCACTCAAAAAGATTGCTATTCACAAGAGGCTGAGAAAAGTGGTTATCATCAGAGCCAGACTAGAAATTTCATGACTTATGTCATTGACCAGAGCACAGTGAATCCTGCCTCAATATACTGAATAATGTGGTTTACATTAAACACTGCTATGGTCATTTCTAAGAAATTTCAAAAACCAAATCCAAAAATCAATGGCTTTTAAATAATTTAACAGCATCCGGAACAAAATTTCAGGCTATATATTGGAATGTAAAATTATCTAGGATTCCAAAATGGCAAGCTCTTATTGTTTGTATTCAATTAAAAATTACCCAGAATGCAAAGAACCAGGCAAATGCAACACATAATGAAATAACAAATCAGTTGACTCCAGTTTAGAATTGAAACAGATGTTACAATTAGCAAATGAGGATGCTAAACTAATTAATGAAAACTGTCAAAAACTGAGAAAAGTCTGAAATTTTACATTAGTTGCAAGCGATAAGTTAGGCTACCACAATTTTATGAGTTCTGAAAAGAGGAGATTCCTGGGTCAAAGAATTTTATTTTATATAGCAGAGCAATTACCATGAATTCATATTTGCATTTGTTTCTCTTGCCCCAAAACATAGGTAACAAACAGAAGTGAACAACTGAATGTGATTCTTCCAGTGGATTTCATCACTACTAAAGCATCCTACTTTATGGCCAGGGATTTATCTCTCCCAGTACTGAAAAAAAAAAAATCTTACTTAGGGAATTAAATGTTTTATAATGGAATGCAAGAGTCCTACATTTTTACTCCAAGAAAAGCATTATATTGACTATTGATAATAAACAAGTCTGCTATTTATCCAGAGCTAAATACTGTCTTTTCTATAGCTGTTTGCTAAACAACCACCCTTAAAAAATAGTTTCTCCCCTGGGATGTATATAAACTTGAGAGATCCACATGAATTACCTCCCATCAATCCCTAGACTTGCCAAGTAATAGTAGCTTCTTAGTATCTAATATTATTATGAATTTGGGGGGATTAAACAATCGATTTATTTTAGGTTTATCTAATGTATTTTGATGATATCTTTTATGTAATCCTCTATGCCTTGCATTTCTTATATAAAAAGCATTTATAACCAGGGTCTTGACTAAATTTAGATGAACAAATACTTCAAACATGAAGTAGGAAAAAATACTTCAAACATGAAGCTGGGTATTTCATATTGTATCAGATCAGTACACAGTGTTGTATTTCTTTTTCTTTTGGCTTAAGAAAAGTTAATTTTGAGGTTCAGATATGATAGTGTCATTTGAACATTAAAAGTTTTTTATTGTCCAATATAAAACTCATACAAAATATAAATTTTCAATTCCAAATCATTTTTTGTGCAGTAGCATTAGCTTGAATATATTTTTACTTTATTTATGGTGAAAGGTCAGTAAAATGATAATTTAAAAAAATATATTCATTGTGCATTTATTTGATGTGATCCTTTTGTAGTAAACAATTTTTCCCGATCTTGTAGCTATTTGGTTACCTTGACATGTAATTCCTGGTAGAAGGGCAAAATAAAATAACCATTAATATGATTAAGGTTTACATATTACAGTTGTATTCAAAAAGAATTTAGAGTTGTTTGTCCTAATGTGAACTTATTAACTTAAAACAAATAATTATGATAGTCATTTTTAAATCATCAGGATATGAATCTTGAATAAAATTAAAGGCTAAACAGAGGCTTCTTCCCATTTGTAGACCAAGCATTCAAAAGAGATGTCAGTGTTTTCAATATCCCAGAAACTCAGAGGTATTTCACTGACTGTAACAATAAGATAATTGTAAAAAGACAAAGGCAGCACAGAGCTACCATTTAGAGGGAAATAACAGGTCTTAGAAGAAAGTAGAGATGATCTATTTTAGATACCGGAATTAGTTTGAAAGACTTTCTTTAAAATTAGATTCAAAGAAAATCATATGGTAGTTTTTTTACGATGATGACATTTACTGTAACTCATGCACTATAAAAATGCTATTACTTAAAAAGTTTTCATAACTGAAAAATATGAGGCTTAATATTTACTTCAAAATTTTGGTTTGGTAATCTATAATCATTTTGATTGAAATAATGTACTTGTACTGGCATTTGAGAGGGAAAAAGAACACTCTGGGGCTGGGGATTTAGCTCAGTGGCATAAGCACCTGCCTGGAAAGTGCAAGGTCATGAGTGTGATCCCTTGTAACAAAAAAGAAGAAGAAGAAGAAGAAGAAGTTTTATTATACTATTCTGTTTAACACAATGCACTCAAAGTTTTTCATTAAAAATCAGTGAATTATTTATAACTTAATAAAATAGAAAGTTATGACATAATCATGTCACTTTGGAAATAAGTATCATGGATTTGAGTTTTGACAGAACCTAATTTAAGTATATATAAAGCATTTTGGTCTTTAAAACAATGTTTTTCATTTCTCTAAAAATTTTTTTTCAAGGTATTAAAAATTTTATTACCATTTTTCTCTTCTTTAGATGTAGGTCATATGATCACTGTTAAATTGAGTGAATTATTAAATCTGAGGCAGACTCAGAAGCAATAATTTTTCTTAGGTTGATTAGTAGTCCTAAGCATCATGAAATATTTCTTTTAGTGACTATTGATATGAATATCTCAAAAGTAATAATAACTTTACATTCTTACAGATAATAAAATGTCAAAGTTATTAACCCTAAGATAATTTTGGAATTTTAGATGGAGGATATAAATGAAGTTCAACTATTGAGAGCCAGATTCTAGTCTAACCTTAATCATAAAAAAAGTTATAAAATGGTTTCAGTTATACAGTGGTTTTATTTTTCTCAGAATATAGAATAAAATTTTGCATAAGATAGATCTCTATGTCTGTAGATGCTTATTGGGTAAAAGGTCTGAATGAGAATCACATTTCATAACAAAAGAACAATCAGAAAATTTTATATTCAGTTATACTTCTTAAATAGTTGTCCTACACTTTAAACATAAAAGGTAAATAACAAGTAGATTTTCAAAGAATCAATGTTAAAGCATAATGAAGATTTTGATTTTTTTAAAAAAAATCACTGAGTTTTTTATCCTCTTTAATTAATGTGGCGTTTCCAACAATATTTTTCATGGAATCTGAACTACACAAGAGAATTTGAAAAAGCATAGGAAAAAAATGATTTGACAAGATAACATTAGAAAGTTAGGGATATTACTGGACTAGAATTGAGGTCTCCCAAAAAGTAGATGGGGATATTAACTCACCATCCTCTTGGGGTTGGTAAGTTTTCAGACTTCTATCACAGAAGAAGAATTTTCTCAATTTGTCAGTGAGAGACACACATTGATTTATTAGGCAAAATATCAAAAGTATATGCCCAGAGAGAACAGAGAGCAAGCACTTAAGAGAAAGGTGCATTTTAATTAAGACTGGGGTATTTATGTGGTCTTGGAGGAGTCATTGAGATAGGTGACCTAGGACATGTATTGCTATAACCTGATACCTATGAGATTAGGCTATGTTATATATGAGTCATTTACATGTGTTTGAAACTGAGCTATCCTGGACCACTAATACTACTTGTTCACTGAGGTTGGTCGTCTGTAAAAGACAGGAAAATTTACAGGTGAAAAATCACAGTTCCATACACAGACCGATTTATAGGCTTATAGTGTCTCTAAGACACCTTTGGATTGTGTGTGTGTGTGTGTGTGCATGTGCGTGTGTGTGTGTGTGTGTGTGTGTGTGTGTTTGCTGGAAGGCACAAAGCTCAAATGCTTGAGTCATTGAGTCACTTTTGTGTCCTAAAACCTCAAGTTTCTCAAAATATAATTTCCTTTGCCTCACCTTAACTTTTTATTTGGGCATTCACAAATGTTCAAATCTCAGAGAAGACTTTGAGAAAAAGTTTGTTAAACTTCATTTATTTTGTCATTTCCCAAACATACACTGTATGCTAAGAACTCTTTGTGAGTATTTAACACCTATTCATATGTTGTAGAACTTGTGTAGTTTTTCTTCATTTTGGACAACACAAATTTGTTACATAGGCACTATTTGACAGGCACTCTTCTGGGACCAGGTATTACAAAAGAGTAGATATGACAACTCTTCCCCTATCACGCTTTCAATCAAGTGTAGTAGTTCCTAGCCGTCTTGGTTCCAAACAGCGGTTTTGTGGGAGACAATTTTCCCATGGATAATGATGTTCATTCTGGATAATTCAAGAGCATTATATTTATGTGGCACATTATTTTCATTACAGAACTAAATACATAATGAATAATTATGCAATCTCATCATAATGCAGAATCAGTGGGAGCCCAAGTTTGTTTGTTTGCAACTAGGTGGTTCCATCTGGGAGTGTTGGGAGAGAGTGACACTTGAAATGTGTTGCTTATGTCCAGCCTATAATCTTGTTTCATTGCTGTCACTGCAGAAAATGCTGCTCCACAAAGATAGGTTGTTGGAAATGGAAGCAGGCTTTGCCTTGCTTTTGTGGCAAGCTCAGATGTTCCACTGTAACATTAATTCAGAATTTAGGGAGATTTGAAGTTGTTTCAACCATATTTTTGAGGCCACTGTCATTTATCATGTCAAGCATTGGATACTCTTGTATCATGGATAAAATAAACTCACCTCCCTTATTCTCAAATGGGTCACAGATTTATTCCTTCCAAGATTTGGGGTCATTTTCTATTGGGAAGTAAAAGCTAGAGTCTTTTGAAAGTTGAGATAGTCATACACCAGAGAAGGGAAAGAAAGCCTTGTCTCAGTTTCTTTTAAAATTTTAGTAATGTTAGAAACATCAAAAATCCTAATGTTCACTCATAATTCCAATTTCAGGTTGATTTTGAATTTGAAGGGCCCTGATTTTTTCAGTTCTTTATATGTTCCAGATATAAGTCCTTTGTCTGAGGGACAGTTGGCTAACTTTGTTTCCCAGTCTGTGAGCTTTCTGTTCAGTCTGTTGGTGATCTCTTTTGATGTGTAAAAACTTTTTAATACAATGAGATCCCAGTTTTTGATTCTTTGAAATACTTTCTGTACAATTTGCAGTTTGTTCATGAACTCTTTGCCTACCCCGTGTCTTCAAGATTTCTGCTTACCTTGTTTTCCAGTAGATTTAGTGTTCTGTTTTAATATTTAGATCTTTGATCCATTTTGACTTTAGTTTAGTGCATGGTGATAGACTTGGGTCTAGTGTTAGTCTTTGGTATATGGAAAGTTAAATTTTCCAGCATCATTTATTAAAGAGCCTCTCTTTCTTCTATTGACATATTTGGTCCTTTTATAAAGTTCAGGTGTCTAAATGGCTTTTTAGTTATATCTGTATGTGTTAATCTGTTTCACTGATCCTCAAGTCTTTTTTTTTTTTGCCAGTGCCATGGTGATTTTATCAGAGTAACTTTGTAATGTAATTCCAAGTCTGGGATTGTGATACCCTTGCCTTGCCTTTTTGCCCAGGATTGCCTTTACTATTCTAGGTCTCTTCCATTTCTAAATGAATTATAGGAATGTTTTCTCTAGATCTTTGAGGTATGCTAATGATATTTTGATTGGGATTGCAACAAATCTGTATAACAAGCTTGGGAATATGACAATTTTCACATTGTTGGTCCTTTCTACTGAGAGCAAGGGATATCTTTCCATATTCTGATATTCTCTTCAATCTCCTTTTACAGAGTGCTTTAGTTTTTAATATGTAGATCTTTTGCATCCTGTGTTAGATTGATTCCTCCTTATTTCATTCTTTTTGAATGTTATTGTGTGTGGTTTCCCTAATTTCTCTCTCAGTGAGTTTGTTGCTTGTGTACAATAATGCTATTGATGTTACAGTGATGACTGTATCTAGCTACACTGTTGAATTTGCTTATTATCTGATGGAGTTTTGGGGGTCTTTTTATGTAGAGTGTCATGTCATCTGCAAATAGTGATAATTTAACTTCTTCTTTTCCTATATTTATTCCTTTTATTTCTCTTTCTTGTGTAACTGCTCTGGCTAACATTTCCAGAGCAATATTGAATAAGATTGGTGATAGTGGACATCCTTGTCTTGTTCCTGATTTTAGAGTGAATTTTTTCCCATTTAGTATGATGTTGGCTGTTGGTTTCCAATAGATGGCTTCTATTAGATTGAGGTAGAGAGGCTCTATTCTGATTTTCTGTAGGGTTTGTACCACAAATAAACATTGGAATTTATCAAAAGCTTTCTCTGGATCTATTGAGATAATCGTGTGTGTTTTGCCTTTGTCTCTGTTGATGTGGTGTGTTACATTTATCAATTTGCTTATGTTGAACCATCTCTGCTGCATGCAATCATTTTATCTGTTAATTGGAACACTATTATCATTCTCATCTTAAATGACAAATTATATTTTTTAACATGATGAATATGTAATCTATGTAAGAAACAATTTTAATCCATTCTATATTACAAAAATGTGCTTCCCATGATAAATGTCTTTCCGAATGAAATATTAGAAACAGCTCTTATGACTTAAAAACTGTGATCTAATTTTAGAAAGACATCTCACTCATAGGTAAGAGAGGACTTACACACTTTGTTGCCATCAACTTTGTTGAGATCTGGGTGAATATATATGAATTGAGGTGATGCATTTTAATGTGGTTGATAATTTTAATTGCATCTTGAAAAATATTAATAAGTTCAAGGGACATTTTTTGAATAGCCAGCATTTTTTTAGAGATGACACTGAACATAGTCTCATATTCAGAATTAACCTCTTTGATCTTAGTCATATCTGAAAGGTGTTCAGTGATGGTACCCACTCCATCTGTATATATACTGACACAAAATGACCAGTTGGGTTTTCCTGATGTGTAATCATTCAAAGACTTGAACACTTCTCTAGCTGTGGTGTTGGTTGACAACAGAAACAAACATAATGTATTCTCACTCACATTCTCCTGAAGAATATGGAGACTCATTAATTCTCTGTGTTTCATCATTTCATCTAAATATAATGCTACCTGAAGAGTAAAACTTGCTACTTTTTGAGTTGAAGTTTCTCCTAAAAATTCACAAGTGTCCTTAATGGCAGGCAGGATCAACTCTTCATCAGTATTAAAGGGCTACATATGTTCCGTGCTGTGGTTAGCCATTCATACTGATGCTGTCACTGCAAACCCATTGATGAAGATGTGGTCATCAACAGTTGGTTCTGTTCAATATATTCATTTTTTTTTCTTTTGAAAAAATCTAAAGGCTTGTCTTTTAACATAAGCTGCTTTGTCTCCATGTGGAAAAACAGTTTCAAAGGCTTCATGACTTTGTGGATTGCTGCTCGCCACATAAACCAAGCAGACTTGGAGAATAAGTATTACCTGCTACAATGAGTATAACATCTGAGTAGGGTTCTTGGTATTTTCTCTTAAATGTAGCTTTCCTCTTGTCAGCACTCCTCACGTCTTCTTCTGTCTCACCATAGGCCCATTTCCTCTTTAAAAGAAGCTCTCTGCTGACTGATTTAGACTAGGGTTACACTGGGCTTTCCAAAACTATGACAGAGGAAAGGAGAGGAGAGTGGTTGGAAAGGGTAAATAAAATGATGAGTGGAACTTGAATGGATTAAAGTAAGTGTGGAATTCTGACTCAAAGCCTGCCACCTGGTGCATATGTACAATTGAGGAATACACATCACATGTCACTATTAAACTTGTCCCAGATGAAGACTAATTGTTACTTTCCACTCACTGTTATGGTATTAGTATGAGTCTCCCAACAATTGAATTATTATGATTTTTGTGCAGTTAAACCCTTCTTCTAATATTAATCTGTATTTGTAGGTGTTTCCCCATGCTTGCATCACTACCTCAACTATACCTAGGATCATCAGGCACTAGATTATCATAAAGAGTACATAATTTATATCCCCCACATGCACATTTCTCAGCAGGCTTAGGGTTAGGGTGAATCAAATGCTGCCCTGATCTGACAGGAGGTGGAGGTAGGCAGTAGTGCTAACAGTGTGTAGAGGAGTAAATATAGAGGAAGCTGTACTCTCTAGCCTGACACTTAGCAGCTACAAGTCTTAGTTCCTAACGGGCCAGAGACTAATCCTGTAGACTAGATGGTACAACAGAGTTTAACTCCTCTTCTTTTTCTTTCTTTCATGTCTCTCTACCCTTATTTTACTGTTTCTCAAAATGTAGAAGAAAATACATACCAAGACATTTAGGAACATTTTTCAAGACAGATCCCTATGGAACTCTTTGCACCCCCAGTGTTCTTCCTAATACTAAAAAATAGTTTCAAGAGGAAGGTAAATATGATAAAAACTTGTATTGCAAATATTTCATTTTTTAGCTAATGCCCTAAGTGCCAGAATCCTTTAAACTTATCCATAATGCAAAGATTCTGCATGATAAGCTCTTGTCCTACAATTCTTTCTATATTTGCTTTACTTTTTTAAACAGCAGATATATAGTCCCTTGTTTTAATCTCTCCATAATTATAATAAGTGGCAATTGTGTTTCAATCAGATTTAAAAATCCTTCCTAATGCTATTAAGCCTTTTTTCCTATAAGCCTATTATAAACTATTCTAATAGAAATATGGACACCTACTCTCTGTACAACACAAAAGAAAGAATGCAGGACTCTTACATCAGGGAACCAGTACTAGAAAGGTCTGTGCATTTTACTTATGAACAGTCACCTAGGAGTGAAGACAGGTATTCAAACATGAATCACACATTCAGACTGAGAATGTAATGGGAGGCACTGAGGTAGCTCCTCTGTACCACAAAGGTTGACATTCGTGCAGTGCATAGGGCTTCTAAAATGTGATCTCACAACACATGAATGACATAGAAAATAGATAGAAACACATTTTGAATATGGTTATATTTAGGATTCATTTGATTGGATCAGAATGTTGTAACAGAAAAATTTGAAAATGGAATTTAGGAGAAAGAAGAGGTAAGTAGTGTAGAAACAGAAGAAAGGCTGAAGCAGAATATAAAATAAATTATCAAATTCCCCAAATAAATGATCAAACTCCTAATTTTTTTTCTTTCACTATTATTTCTTTTTAGTTACTGCCAATTCATGTTTGCCCAAAGTTGTAAAACCCTCCATGGCTACCCAGGTAAACAAATGTCACACACAGTTCAAATTTCCATGTAAAATTCACTTCACATTCTAAGAAATATACCTATTCAAGTATCATAGTTAATTTTTTTTGTCTTGGGTTGACTGTATTTATCAAATGTACTTTCTTATTTCAGAAATTGCCTTTCTAGTAATTATAACTTGAAACTTCAGACAGCTGTCATCTACTCATGACTGAGTCAATTTCCTAGGTTGCCACCTTTTGATGGGTTATTGATAAGTAAATCCAGACAGAAATCCCCAACTCAGTTCCCACTATTACTTTGGAAACATCTCCAGTTCACCTCTGTGTTACACACCAGGAGCACCCTTTGGAATACATTTGCATATGACTTGGTTGATGGGCTTTGTGAGGTACCTGTGCATGTGTCAGCAAGATGTGAGAGATGTGGAAGAGATTTCTCTTTATCTTTAAATGTGGCATAGTCGAAAAGGTTCCGTGTCAGAAAAAAATACTGGAAGCATCTGTTTTGTACCTTTCTTGTGGCTAGAGAAGCTCAGATGACAAGGCTGTCAAGTTGTCAGTTTTATGAGTACAAAAATTTCAAACAAGAGTCAAGCTGAAAAATGACATATTCCATGAAAACAACCCTTAGACTGCATTTCTAAATAGGATGAATTTTTGCATTCTAGCCAAAATGCAATTACATGCACAGTTGCACAGGCAAATACATGGGAATATTTTCATAAGGGTAAGTTACAGTAAACAAGTGCAATTAAAAACTTACGGTTTTTCTTTCTTGTAGTATGTGGCTTAAAGAACAGCAAATGGTATTACAGAGAATTTAGAAAAGATAGAAGTGTGTTTTTTGGCACCGTCATTGTCAATCAGTTTCACATTGACTTCGACGTCATTTATTTTCAATTATTCATTAACCTTAGTAAAGTCCCTGATAGTTTTTAATCTCAATACCCACAACACATTCAAAATAGAAAAAAGAGAAGCAGAGATGATCAATTTACCAAAATATTAACCAGATTAAAGATTGTAAATAGCTTTGCCACCTTCTAATTTCAAGATGTTTGCTTGGGTCTAGCAGGGATTCTAATGGCTCTCACGTAGACAGGCCACTGCCTCAGAGCAAAATTTAAGTACCAACATCTCTGACAAATGCTTTACTTGTTCACTAAGCATTTTCTTGGTGAAAAAATTCCTAAAACCCATAAACAGGTCACATCTATTACCTTTATTTTCCTGGGAAAAATGCAAATCATTAGCCTTCTCTAATTGATAGTTTTCTTTGATTTTTCAGTGGCCATTATTGGTATGTTTCCTTCCTAAGACAAATGTTGGCAAATTGGTAACAAAAACATATTCTAAAATAACCAAATGGAACCTCTGTGGATTCCAAATTATATTTGGAAAAAATAGTCTAATGCAAATATAGAGTTATAGGTGTGCACACAAATATACATATATATATATATCTATATATATATATATGTGTGTGTGTGTGTGTGTGTGTGTGTGCGTGTATGTGTATATATAAATATATATGTTTTACATATACATGTGTCCTTTCTTTTGATTTGAATATTAGCCTTCAAAATAGTACATATTTTTTGAAACTTGATTACTGATACAAAGGGAAATGATTTGAAATTCTTGAATTTATGCTCATGCAGAAATTCAAAAAACATCATTATAGAAAGTGGAACTGATTTCTCTTTATGACTGTTATCTTTAAGCATGCCTGAGTATATAACTATTACTCCTTCTGACTTCCATATTTTAGATTTCCAGCTTTAATGTTATGAAACCTAAGACATTAAGTTGAAAATGTGGATGAATGGGTATTATTTTTAAAGAAAGCAGAAAATTAATTTCATGTAACATAAATAATTATTGCCATTTTTCCACTCTTAAACTAACCCAAAATAAATGAGGCAAGCTTTCTGGGAAGAACATGGCCTCAATCTCAGTGCTCTGTCTTTTCAGCCAATCAGACTATACCACAGTGTAACATGCAGACAATTTATGAATGTGTTTGAAAAAAAATGCATTAACTGTAGAAAACTATTTGGTTTTGAAATGGCTATTAGAAGTATGAGAATTGATCTTCAATATAATAGCTTTAATATTTTACTGAAAAGCAAAATACAACAAAAATCAGTCTATGAGTTTCAAATGATTGTTTTCCAATGAGATATCAAAATACTAATAATTTAGAATCCATAAAAATCAATTAAATTGAAACTGATAGAGATATATATCTAGACATGCAAATAACAAGAGAAGCAATGACATAAATACACAAAGGCATGTGAAATATGAGTTTTCAAATGATTTTAAGCAGTTTCTATGAGCATTTAAAGAAAACAGTGCAGTAGACAGTGAGTCAATGATTTGAACATCTTACAGACATTGAAAATGAAAAGAAAGAAAGACTAACATTATCAATAATGGTGCAAAACCCTCCAGAGTCTTAATTATAAGGCTTTCATTAGTCTTAGAATAATAATAGTATAAAAACTTGCCTATACATTATGTTTACCAAGATAGAAGGACATGTGGCAGAAGACAGAGAGAAATATTAGGATAAGACTGTAGTTGTGAGTATTGACAAATTTGCTTGCTTTACAATCATATTTTACAACAGTGAGAAAATGTCAACCAAACAAACAAATACAAGCAAGCTAACAAATAACTTGAAGAATATTCTTATTTTTTTAATTGCTCTTACACGTTTGAATTTACTAGTGTACTTCATGGAGAATACTAGTTCAGTGGATACGCAACAGAGCCCCTTCCTAGGCTTAAACCAAAATTTCCTGGGCTCCACCCTAGAATTTTTCATGCAAGAGTGTGGAAGGGACCTGAAAATTATATTTCTAACATGTTCCTAGATGATGCTAATGCAGTGTGGACTTGGATCAGACTTTGGGAGGCACTTGTTTCATAGATGTCTATAAACAAATAATAAAATTTGTATGGTGGTATGGCAAGAAATGGGCTTGAAAGAATACAAAATTCCATTCTGAAGTACTTCTTAAAACATTTAATATAAAAATATTTTGTAATTATTGTCGAATGTTTCACTACATGGAGTTAAACCCATAAAAGACATTATTCATTACTATTGAAGTCAGAAAGAGGAAATGATTCACTCTGTTGAAAAAAAGGACAAGAGGTTTTAATCACAGGAATGAGTTCATGGTGAAGTATGGGGTGATGTTCGTGAGGAAACTGTTCAGTGTGAGTAAGCCATTTGTATTTGTTAATGGCCATTTAACTGAAAGTGAGCTCCTATACTCTCACAAAGACTGAGAAATAGTGGTCTATCTTTTTGCATGAATTCATTTGCAGTCGTGGTGCCCAGATCCATGAGTAAGACATTCCTGAGCTGTGAAACTATCAAGAGACCTACAGAGACTTAAATCTCAAAGGACAAAGAAAGCACTTAAAATTGTATGTCTAAAATAAATGCTGTAATAAAATGGAAGTCAGAAACTAATAATCAGGAAAAATTTATCTAAATGTCAGTTAAATTAAGAACATGAAGACCATTTTGGTCTCTGTTCAATAGCAGGTTGTTATATATGTTGTTACTCAAAATTATTTGCTATTATTTTCTTTCTGGAATACTAGTGGTGTTTTTTTTTGGTTTGTTTGTTCGTTATTTGGACTTTGGGCGGGTAGTTGTAGTAGAGGTATTATTTGGCTAGAGAATAAATTACATATTAAAAAAAACTTTATTGCATGAGAATTGTTTACAATGCTCAAAGAATTCTGAACAAATGTTGTTTAAACTGCTTATAATGTTGATTGCCAAAGCAAACTGTGTATTCCTTTGAGTAGGAATTGCTTAAAGGGATAAATGGCTCAGTAAAGCCTTGAAGCCTAAAAGCAAGAAATACATAAGGTAGATAAATTTTGTAAAATCTGGTCTTTATTTTTAGAATGCTAACACATCAATTAACTTTGATGTGAATATGCTACATATGCATATGTAAGTGGAAATGCCTAGCATCTTTAGATGTAAGCATGTATTTTTAGCTACATATGTGCTGTCAAAGTAGCTGGAGGTATCACATTTATATGCACAAATGCAACCTGGTATTTATTTTTTCACATTCTTTGCCTTTCTTCCCACTGTCTTATTTAAGCTGTAGATAGACAAGTAAGAATGTGGTCTTTGATAAATTTGTTTTTCAAATAAGACACACATTATTCAAATACTCTGCTACATTTATAATAAAACTCTAGATATTTTAAACTTATATTTATCTTGCCTTTCTTCCTTGATTAAAAAACGTTTTCATTTAGATTCTTTTATAATAAAACTCAAGAATCATTGTCTATAACCCTCTAAACCTCTGGTCTCACAGAAAGGAAAAAAAATATTTCTAACTATTTTAGGATATATTTGCCCATTATATTTCTAAATTGTACACTTTTAATTATGCATTATGATCATTTTTACACATAGTAGATATTGACTTTCTAATAAGTAAAGCAAAGATATAGCACTTGGTCTACTTCTTCAACAGTAAAACCAAGGTTAGATATTCTCCAGAGAAACTTATATTGCAATTTGGGATAAGTTAGTGTTACATAGTTTCATCATAGAAAAATACATAAAAAATCATGGTGATATGTATGATCAAGCTGTAGGCCATATTAGCTTTATATTTCATTTCTTATGAATCTTCTTACCCCCACCCCAGTTTAATTATAACCTTATTAGAGGCTTACATAAAAATTTTTCACCCAGATGAACCATGACCAAATAGGATTTTCAAAGGGCTTATCTCATAGTTAAATATTTCATGAGACTAATCAAAAGTAGAGTTTTCTTGTAAACTGTTTTTCTACACATTCTCCTCCTGCTTCAGTCTGGGCCAGTGAGTCTCTAAGACTGCTAAGTCGATATTACTTGGGACTTCGTGGTAGCATGATCCAGAAGTTTCTCTTGTCACTTGTGAGGTTGATATCTTCTTGTTTAGACTTCACATTTTTTTTTCTTGCCTGTTACTCATAGGTAATCCCTTTTTTCCAGAGCATCTTGGGAAACTTCCTTTGAGAAGTTAATTTTTGAGTCTATGAAACCTAAAAATATCTGACATTTATCCACACACTTAAGCAATGATTATGGTCTATTTCATAACTTCATGTATTTAAATGGCAAAATGGTGTTTTAGGAAAGAAGGCAAAATAGGAAGTGGCTTTTAATGTGGGTTGTGCCAGATTGTCAGAAGCACCTCTCTGTTTTAGGCTTCTGCCCTATAATAAGACACCAGAGGCCAATAGATATGCTTGCTGGGGTCTGTTCTTTTGGGAATCTGAGCCAGATTCCATTAATCATAGATCCTTCTTTGAGAAGCAGGAGATAGAAAGGTCACTTACCACTTCTCCAGCAGACACAACAGGATGGGTTCCATGAATAAGAATTCCTCATGCATCTTGGATTGTTCCCCTACAAAAACCTACCACTGTCCTGGAGACAGCAAGGATTACAGAACAGGCCTTTTTCATTAATGATCCTAACTTCTGGAGATCTAAATGCAAACATTGAAAGCTACTAGTGGAATTTTGAAACTTTTTCTCCTCTCTAGTTCTTTTACTGTCCTTATTTCTCTATTACTAAATAGATAACAGATTAGATAGATACACGCACATATCCCAAACAAAAATCTTCCCTTTTAAAATTCTAAGATTGCTTCCTTTTACAGAACACTTAGTTATAATTTTTATTTACAAAATGTAAGTATTTCTTAAAACTTTACTAATTCCAGGTTGTTAGGCTGCTGAAAATTTAGAAATCAACTTTATCATAATGCAAAATAATGTGCAGTGCAGAAATATAAGACTAAAGGGTGGATTAGAGAATTTTCCAAGACTCTTGTACCAAGTCAACATTTTTCAACATGAGGAAAACCAGAGAGAAAATTAGCAATGGGAAACAAAGAAACTAAATTCATATATTAATTCCCATAAATTATATTTGTATACAAATTTTCACAAGGATGGACTCCTCTAGAAAGTGCATTTCTTAACTTTTAATGTCTTAGGATAGGGCTGAGAGCCAAGAGAAGAGGTGATAGAGGGTGAAAACATGGAACAATACTACAAATTTGGGGTGAAAAGAAAAATAATATGGAGAACTTGGTGAGTTAAGTGTGCAGTTTTGGATAAAAAAGTTATGAAAACTGTGTTGGTAAATTATTAATTAGAAGTCTTTAATGCTTTTTATATAAATGTAAGTTTGGAATTACTTTTAAAGTTTTTTTTTATTCCTAATGAGCAATAATAGCCAATGCCTTTTATATTCAGTACTCATGTACGATAGAATTACACATGGCTTTAAAATTCATATGAATTGCATTAAAAAGACAAAGAAATAACTTGCTTAACTGTAGTTTGAATTGTCCTATCAGCCTCCAGGATTTTCTGTATTGTTTTAAGTCCTTCATACAAAAAAAATTCTTAAAATTAATCTTTTCTTGAAAATATTTCTAAAGAAAAATACCCAGAAGGACAAGTCCCATTTTTGAATCTCCATCATGCAGAAAAATAGTTCAACAGTAAAATTATTTCATATCATGTAATTTCTCAATGTCTGTCACTAGCCAGTCTAACTCTTCTCTCTTATCACATGCAGCTGGTTTCTTATAACACACACACACACACACACACACACACACACACACACTTCTTTTTCTTCTTCATCTTCTTCTTCGTCTTATCCTTCTTCTTCTCCTTTTTCTTCTACTTCTTCTTTGCCTTCTTACTCTTCCTCTTCCTGTTCCTGTTCCTTTTCCTCCTCTTCTTTTTCTTCTCTTCGATTATTCCATAGATTGTGCTTGGTCTTGCTTTCAAGTACATAGAAATTTTTTAATTAAATAGAAACTGCTATTTATACTAATAAAATGAAACACAATTCAGCTGCTATTATGAACTCCTTACTTTATTAGTCAGCTATTCTCTGCTGTTGAAAAGACCTAAAACTTACAAATGAAAGAAGGAAAACTTTATTTGGAAATAAAGTTTGAGAGATATCAGTCCATGCTGGGCTGGTGCCATCGTTAGGGGGGAGTTGTGAGGCAGAACACCTGGTGAGGGGCTGATGCCGAGGATAACTCACTTCACGGTGGGAAGGAAGCAGAGAGACAGGGTAAGAGCAAACAGAAAAGAGTATACATAAAATACAGCTTTTAAAATTTCTGTCCTAATTCTGATTTCATGATTCTCATGATTTATTTCTGCATTTTGCCATTTCTCTATTTAATTAATTTTTATTATTTTTGTAGTAGAAGTTTGTCTTAGTTACTTTATTTGTGGCTGAGACAAAATAAAAAGTTAAAAGGAGGAATGGTTTACTTTGGCTCACAGTTTTCAGAGGTTTCCATTCATAGTTGGCTGGTTCCAAGGCAGGGTTCCAAGGCATGGCAGAGGGACATCAAAGAGGAGAAACAGTTCATGGCAGGCAGAAGACAGCAAAAGCAAGCAAATGCTAAACCTCTTTCTGTCCCTTATATTTTTTTCCAGGCTGCCTGTCCTGAGAGCAGGGAGTGCTCGTACACTTCAGCCTAGCATTGAACCATGCATCAATCCCAGTGTCACATACCTCTGAAAAATCCCACCTATGACTGCATTAGGCTTTGAAATGTAGTTACAAGCCAAAACAATGTTTATGGGGAACAGAATGTAATTTAATATATGTAAATTATTTCTACAATTTTGAGATATCTTTTACTCTTATCATTCATTTCTCCTTTTTGTGGTAAATGAAAAAAAGTCCTAAGAAACTATGATATTGAATAAATAGTAAAATACCACACTTTAGGTTATATATTTTTCATTATATCTCTGAATGCTTTTTCCTCCCTACTAAAGGCAAACCAATATATGCTCTTTAGGACATAATGAATTTACTAAAATTATTAGATTAAGTATTCTAACAATTATTAAAGTTAGAAGAATGAACACTTTTCTATTAAAGGTACTACACTTTCAAAATTCTTGATACCTCTGCATATAGTATATAAATAATGGTTTATAGAAAGAGTAAATTGTCTCTTTGGAAAAATATGCAGGGAATCATAACTGACTTGAAAATTTTGCTTACTGTAATCTCTGATATCTTGCTGACTGGGTGTCTCTTCAATGTAAAATGCATGTACAAAAGGCCTGCTATGCTTTTGCTCTCCAAAGAGGGTTTTTTTTTATTACAGAGAGAAGAAATGAAATAGAACAAATGGAGAGGAAGAGGGTAAGAATCATAATGAACTTGCATATACTCTGTACTTCACTGTAATTCCTCTCAAAACGAGGAGATAAAAATCAAATATTTATCAGACAAGTGCCTTCACTTGGGATGTAGCACTCTGTGCTTCTGCCCCTAACCTTTAAATACAGTCTTCCAGATTCACTTATGGACTCCAATGGTCAGTTCCTTTTTTCAGGTAGCTTCCAGTCAACCTCTCTATATTCCCATGAAGTGTGCAGGGCACAATAATAGTCAATTAATATAGTGTGACAATAAACAACTGTTGATATCTACTGACTACTTGTGTAATGAGTGAACTATAGTTAGTATTTCACTCTAAAATAAGTGTTTCAAACTTCAGAATTTGAGCTACTTGAGACATAGTACATAATGCAACACTTTTGTTCATCATATATTATTATAATTTGAGTTGTTCCCTAGATTTTAAACTTGCAATTGAAGTCTTAACCCCCAACACCTCAGAATGTGACCTTATTTGGAAGGAAAGTCTTTGCAGATGTAATTAATTGAGGTCAGGCTGGAGTAGGATGGATTTCTAACCCAATTAGATTATTTTCCTTATCAAAAGGAAAAATTTAGACACAGACATGTGCACAGGAAGAACATCATATGAGCATAGAGGCAAAGATCAAGGTGATGCATTTATAGACCAAAGATTGCCAGCAAGTTTACAGAAACTAGAGAGAAACAAGGCACAATTTTTGCCTAATAACCCTCAGAAGGCCCAGACACTTTCTAAATGCTGGACCTATAAGATAATAAATTCTGTTGTTTAATCCATCCCAATTGTGATCCAATGTCATATGTACCCTTGGAAAACTAGTATTAATACCTATTTACTTAAGTGACATCATACTAAATATCATACTAAATAGACAGAAACTGAAAACTGTCACTCTAAAATCAGGAACAAGACAAGATTGAACACTCTCACCTCTCCTTTTCAATATAGTTCTGGAAACATTAGCCTGAGCAATTAGACAAGAGAGAAAAATGAAAGGAATAAGGATAGGAAAAGAAGATGTGAAACTATCATTATTTGTAGAGGACATGATTCTCTATATAGAAGACCCCAAAGATTCCACCAAAAGACTTCTAGATTTAGTAACCAAATTCAGTAGCTTAGCTGGTAGAAAGTCAACACTCAAAAGTCAGTAACATCCCTTTACACCCACAAATTCACTGAGAGAAATTAGGGAAATCACACACACTTCAAAATAGCAACCAAATATATGAAACACTTAGGAATCAATCTAACAAAAAATTTATACACATTTGGAAAGTTAATACTGAATCCATCTGGTACTATACCGCACTTAATTGGAAAATGCTTTCATGGTTTATGAGATCGAAATTTTTCACACATCACTAGGCTAATATAGTCTTTGGAACATAGTTTTTCAGTTATTTCTAGGGGATAATGGTAATGATAATCTGGCCGGTGTCATTCCATCTTTCCTTCAGCTATGCCAGATCTCTAACTGTCTTACGACTTTCATCTATTGGGTCTCTCTGTGAGAAATACTCTTCTACCACTCTTCACCTGCTTAGCTCCTACATTGGCTTTTCTTCTTCACTTTATCACTTAAAATTTCACTTCTTACTAAACATTTATTGATACAAAACATTTGTATCTTTCTCACTATGTGAATTTTAATGAAATTAATATAATTGTTGATAAAATAATACCTGACTCTTCCAAATTGTAGGTGCTAAAGAGTTAGAGACACAAGAATGAAGATCTATCAGTGAAGACTATAATCAAATTCTCTTATGGAAAATTCAGATTTTTAAGTGAAAAGCCTTTGGTAACAGAAAAATATTAATAAAAGAAGTCCCAAGTTTATTCACCTGAAAGAATATGTATTTTATAGGATTCTCCTAAGAATAAAGGCAAACAATTCATATGAATATTTTTTTCTTAAATATATGACAGGTATTGGCTGTTATGCCCATTTTTATAAATCTCAGCATCAAGTATATGCTAAATATTTAAGTAAATATTTATTAATTTTTTTTCTGTATTATCTTGTTAAAACAATTGAGGGAAAATTATTTGGGAACTTTATCAAATAATTTGATTAAGGATAATATTTCATGGTTTTATTCTTCATCTTGTAACTGAACATGTACAACAAATCCAAAAGAAATGCTACAGTTTAATGAGGGAAATCAATACCAGAAATAAATTTAATATCACACTATACTATTATTTTGTGTGTGCATGTGTGTACACATGAGTACTTGTGTATGTATCTATGCTCATATGGCTAATTGTGAAAAGAGATGACATGAAATTGAAAGCTTCTGTGTAAATATAATAAGGAAACTGTTTACAAAGATGTCAGCATTAAAACTTACAGAACAATGCAACAATAGAAGTAGCTGTAACTTCCTTTGAAGGGACAAAGAAAAGAAACAGACATAAGAGTCTGGAGACACAAGCCATACAGAAAAGATGTGCTGGCAGCAGTTGTGGCTCACGAAGGAGAAATCAAGAATAACTGCCTTGAACTCTATTTCATCACATCTTCAGATCTCATGCTAGTGCCTCTCAATCCCCAAACCTGGAAACGAGCTTATTAATGATGTAGTTCTACACAAGTTAGCTTTTTAGGGCAATAAAAGGCCCTAATAAGCAATGAAATAATAAGCAATGAAATAGTTCAAACCCAGTGTTTATATGTGTAAGGAAAATTTGGAAGATTGTTAAACTGTTAAATTCTGCTGCATCTGAAAATGCTTTGTCTCTTCCTCTCTCTCTATCTCTTTTCACTATGTCTCTTTCTCTGTTTCTAGCATTTCACACTTAACTCAGTGAATGCAAATAATATTAAAATGACATTTTAATCCTTGTTGCAATTGCAAGCTTTTTCTCCTAAAGGTTGGAGATCTCTAGAATGCTTACTAGGATTCGCAATGTAGTCCCTGAGGACACTCCTTCCTGAGCTATCTACATGTCCAGAACTGGGCTTTATTCACACACTAGGGATCTTTCAAGCCATTCAAAGTACTAAGCAAAATTGTAACGAATTTCCACCGAAACCTTAGAAGAAAAGTGCTTGCATATATTACATCACTAAAAATTATGTATCTACAAAGAGTTATCTTTGAGTAACGGAAATCTTGATGTGAATTTCTAAACTTTCAAACAAAAAACTCAAGTTTAAAGACAGTAAGAGAGCACACAAGGAAGGATTGATAAATAATGTACAAGAAAAACTAATAATGTAATGTACAAAAGGATTGAGAACAGGGTCATGTTCCCACAGAATGTATGTGTAGCCCACAGGATATATGTAGAACGTTGATCACATGCAAGATCTGATTCCTTATTTTATCTATATCAAAAATAAGATTCATCATTATCTTAGAGCCTCTTAGAACCCTTATACTTTCTTTTATTTTAGAATATCTTTCCTATAGTTTATGTAAAATATATTTTTCTCTTTGTCTATAAAAAGACAGTCAAGTATTAACAGCCAATCTTTTGAGTGCTTCAATCAAAATAAAATTCACTTCTTTTCTAAACTCCAAGAAAATACAGTTCACATTAGCATATCTAAATTCTTTAAGTCATGACAAGAAAGGACAAGTCAAAGTCAACTTTGTCCCACCAACTCTGTCACAGAAACTCACCTGTAGCCCAAAGAGACTTGAACATTTTTCTTGGAAATTGAGAACAGATCTTCTTGGTTCTTGACAAGTTAATAATCCTATTCACTTTTTTAAATTATTGGATATTTGTAGTGAGATGTTTGAATTAGTGGACAACAAATATATTACCTTACCTGACCTGGTGTACTTTTGGTAGCCTTTCACTTATTAACACTAACAGAAACCCCAAGACTACTTACTAATGATGAAGGAAAAACATTTGGAATAATTTAATCAAATATGTCTTTGCTTTACAAGGACCTGTAGACTTACCATACTGACCAGACTTAATCTGATTTTTACTTATAATAAAATTTGAAATCTAGCACAGTGGCCTGACAAAATAATCTCTGTTATTCTTTGATTGCACATTCCTTGAAAATCCAACAAAGAAAGCTTGAGATGAAAGTGTTTCCTGACTTTCAGTAAAAAAAAAAAATCAGTTCAATCTTATTTTAAATCATAAGGTGCAGTTTTCTGTTCATGAATCTCCAGATGTCATTAATTTTAAAGTATTCCACTTCCCTAATTCTAGTTTGTTCTACATTAATTATCCACAGAAGACAGATCTAGTTATATTTCAGTTTCAAAAACAACTGCTTAATTTCTCTAGAGAAATGATTCTTCAAATACATATAATAAGTTACACAACTGAAACTGTGGGACAGTTCCAAACTATCAAATGTTTATATAAATTTTAGTAATATAAAATATTATTACAGTAACACTTGGCATGAGTAGGTTCTTTTTCTTTCTTTTTTTCTTTTTCTCAACTAACTCTGACTCTCTAACAGAAAGTGAGGAACCACACTGAGGATTTCAATCTTTTAGAGCTGAAGTCTCAACATGCATTTCCATAAATAGGCATACTATATTTTAATTATTATTTAAAGGTGCACAAAGAATGAAAAGATAATAAGCATTGTCAATTGTACAATTGAATTGCCAAGACAAAATGAACATCACTAATTATGTCACAGTAGAGTTCTTCATAATTATTTGTATACACATTTTTTAATTTGTGTAGAGATTTTATTATATATTAATTTTGTGGCTTATTTTTCAGTTTACCTTATAAACATATGTCATTTTCATTAAATGACCTGGAAATCTTTTAGAATATAATTTTAGTTTAAAATAGTTTTTGTTTTATAGAACTATTTCAAAATTGTACAGACTTCTCATATAACTGTCATTTTCTGCCCTTATCATTAACATCTTAAATTTGTGGATATAGATTGGTACATAGGTAGAATTGTTACAATTTTTAAAACACATTAATACATTGATGTTAGTTTAAATTCTAAATTTTATTCGAGTTTCTTTCATCTGCTTCTAAAGTAAATTTTCTGTTTTGGATTCCATATAGGATACTATGGAATCCAAAACAGTATCTTGTTTTTTTAGAGTAGTGTTTTAATGACAGTTTTTCAGACACTTATTTTTGGCCTTGGTAATATTAGGAATACTAATCAGGTATTTCTTAAAATATACTTGAAATTAATTGTATCTGTGATTTATCCTAATAACCTCGGGTAATGTGATTTGGGGAAGAAGGTTATAGAAATAATACTTGAAGCGTGGGCACTATTTTTTTGAACCTTACATGTTTCTCACACTTAATCTCAACTAAGTCTTTGATGTCAGCAATATCATTTTTCCTATTTTATCAGTGAAGTTCCAGCTTAGTCAAAATAAAAAAGGATCTAATTCCAACTATTCTATCTGTTTTCCTTGGATCTTTTCAACTGCTTAATTGTATTCTATGCTAGATATATCACATCTTATTTTCTTATTCATCTATTTGCAATTATGAAAATAGTTACTATAAATAGTCACATGTAATCTATTTTATGGACATATTTTCAGATAAGTTGATAAAATATCTAGGAGCATGATTAACAGGTTATACAATAAAATTATGTTTAGCTTTTAATATGCTGCCAGAGTACATTCCAAAGTGACTTTTTCATTTTGCATTCAATTTTTCAGATTTTAACAACTCTATCAAGGAACATTGTCTCATTGCTTGAAATTGTCAGTCCCTCAAGACAACTGATATTGACTATCTTTGACTGTTTACTTTCTATATATTCTCTGGTAACAGGTCTCAATGTTTGGCCTATTTTTCAAAACTGAGTTATGTGTTTCTTTATTGTCAGTACTTTTATTGCTGAACTTTAAAAGATGTGTGTGTTTGTGTGTGCCTGTGTGCTTTAGATATGTTTAAGTGTTTGCCATTATATTCTCGCACTCTGATTTATCTCTTCAATCTCTAGATTTTTTGGCAGAGCAGAGATTTTTAATTTCAATTAAGTTATTTTCATTGGTGTATTTTTTGATCTTTCTAAACTCCATCAACAAGTTGAGAACCTCTCAGCGACTGTCATGTGCTTGCTAGTAGAAATTTTTCTGTTATATAATTTATATATTTACACTTATGATTCACTTGGAATTTTCATGGGTCTGAATCACTGTTCATTTTGTTTTGCATGTGGATGTCTGATTGTTCCAGCACCATTTTTTGAAAATAGAATGCTTTCTCCATCAAATTGCCTACATTCCTTTATGAAAAAAACATCATTTGTATGTGATCTTGTTCATTTTAATGGATATATGTATATCTATTCTTTGGCCAGTGGTAGGGTGTATTATTTGCTATAACTTTATAGCAAATCTTGAAACTTAATATTGTACATAGCAGTTCAGAATTTCTATGTAAATTTTAGGTTAAGTGTTTCAATAATTATAAAATACTTTACTGGTAGTTTATTGAAACAAAAATTAATTGGGAAATCAAATTGGAAAATATTAGTTTGTGACTACATGGACTTCTAATTCATGAACATGGATAATATTTATATTTATTAGATGTTTTTTTATCAGAATTTTATAATTCTCCACAAATAGATGAGGTACATACTTTCTTAGATTTATATTCAAGTATTTTAGGTGTGATTACAGATGATATTTTTAAAGTTTCAAAGTACAATTGTTTATATTTGAACAATTATCTAGAATAGTTGACTGAATATTAACCTTTACTCATACTTTGTTACACTTGATTGTTATTTCCAGGATAATTTTGTCAATTATTTGGAATTTCCTCAGAGATAATTCTGTATGGTATAAATAAAGACAGTTTAATTAACTTTTTGTAAAATGTATACATTTATTTACTTTATTTTATTGTACTAACTAGAATTTTCAAGTTTTGTTTTGAATCGAACTAGTGAGAAACCACATACTTGCCTTGTTTCCAACATGGAAAGATGATGTTAGTTGGGATTTATGGTATATTTTTATAAAGTAGAGGCTATGTTTTATTCTCATTTAATTAGAAATGGATGATGTATATTTTCAAGCACATTTTCTGCTTCTAGTCAAAATATTATATATTTCTCTTCTTTAAATTATTGATATAGTTGATCATTATGCACAATTTTTTCACATCTTATTGGATTATTTTGCTAATAATTCATTTAAAAGTTTTATATAATAAGAATTTTATAAAATATTTCATTTTAATGATCACAAAAGACATTTATATGAGATTTTTCTTTCTTATAATACTTTGATCTGATTTAAATGATGTTTAATGATATTAGAATAATATTGTCCTCTTAAAATAAGTTACAAATTATTTCTGTGCTTTCATTGTCTCGAACAGATTGCACACAGTGAATATCATCCCTTCTTAAGTGTTTAGTAGAATCCTGCAGGGAAACCATCTGGGTCTGATGCACTATCTCTTGTAAGCCTAAGCATTGTTTTGATTTTGTAATAGATATAAAGATATTTAAATTGGTTATTTATCCTTGTGCAAATTGTTTGTACAATTAAGGAATTGATACTTTATGTCTAATTCATGAAATTGTTATGATTCATGTCTTGACATTCTCCTGACCAAAAACAAAACAAAACAAAACAAAACAAAACAAAACAAAACAAAACAAAGGGCCGGGGATTTAGCTCAGCAGCATAAGAGCTTGCATGGCAAGCACGAGGTCTTGAGTTCCATCTCTGGTACCAAAAAAAAAAAAAAAAAAAGACATTCTCCTGTTTGGTGTATGTATGTTGAGATTAATATGAATTTTTTATATGGGACAACTGTGTTATTATACATTTTCTTTTTTTAATTATCCCTACGAATTTCCCTGCCTAAGTAGTGCTTTATCTCAATTAATATAATACTTAAGTATTATTTGGAATACTGTTAACATAGTTGATCTCTATTCCTTTAATTTCAACTTATCTAGATATATGTACACCCACATATATTCAAAGGATTGTATGTTATACAACATGTCATAGAATTTTATATATTTATCCACCTTCAATTTCTGACTTTTTTGTATGTATAGATCATTTGCATTTAAAGTGAATGTTGTTATAGTCAGATCAAGATATAATGTATTTGTAATTGATTTCTACAACTATATTGGTTCTTTTTTAATTTCATTTTTTAAATTGAGCATGTTTCCTATTTTTATTCCATTTATTTCCTCTAATTATATTAATTATAGTCTTAAAAGAATTTTATGATTGACTTTTAACTTCTAATACATATTTTCTTCTAATCAAATGCTATACTACTTCTTTTGTAGACTAGATGCTTTATTCTCAGGTACTTTCTTATTTCCCTATGGCATTATTGTCATTTGCTTTAATTGCTTTATTTGCAGTATATTGCCAGTATTACTGTTATCACTTTAAACAATTGTCTTTGAAAGAATTGACATAAAGAAAATTTAAAAAACTTATTTTTACTTTCATTTGTTCTTTTCTCATTGCTCTTTTATTAAAAAGGTGAAATATTTATATAACTGTACCTTTACACTAAGAGCTTATTTTCATATCTCCTTCAAGATGGGTCTACTAAGGAATGAGTCCTTCATTTTTGACTTGTGTTATAAAGCATTTCTGTTCAGCTTCTGAAGAGTAATTTCACAGCATATGGTAATTTAGTTTGGTGAAATATTTGTATTTCAGCAAAAATATTTCACCAAACTCTTTTTGTTATTATGGTTTCTATTGAAAAACCCCCACGTAATTCCATATGGTTAATGTTTCTTAAAATTATTTATTTTTGAGCTTACAAGATAAAGATCTTACATGAAAAATATTCTTTACAGTCAAAATATCATCAGAATCCTGTTTATTTTGCCTTGGAAAAGATTATGTAAAAGTACACCTTAAAAACAATTTCACATCATATTTGTTATGATGAATAATAATTTTATTTGACTAAAATATAAACCAGGAAAAATTTAATTATGACTATTTTCCACATTTATTTTAAAGGTCTCTGTAACCCTGAATATTTTCCCTTGATTTCAGTATGCATGTGTATCTCAGGAAGAACATATGGAGAATAATTTGTGATTTTGCCAAGTTTCTTCAAAATCTAAATTTCTCAGTTTTGAGAGCCAAAAAGTAGTTCTACATTTAAAAGCTATGTGTGAAATTATATCATCCCTTTTGTCATTTAAAAATATTTACTGTTATTTTTCCCTGGAAATGAAGTTAATGAAGTTAAGGCAGTGTCCATGTTATCAAAGGGCTCCCAATATTGTCGGCAGAATCATCAGGAGCTAAGGTTCAATAGTAGAAAATGTCTCATTGGAGAGGTGGGCTCACATTGAATCAAAATATGTCACTTCTGAGGGAAAAAATAAAAGGTAAGAAAATACAGGTTCAGATAAAACAGTGAATAAAGCCGTGAAATTGTGGGAAGATAGAAGACTTTGACAGAACTGTAAGTGAAGGTAAACTATAATGGGAATAAAGTAAGATATCAGGTAGTAAAACAATACTTTTGAATTGTGTAAATATTAAATTCTACTATAAATTTGAGGGAAGCTGTCTCAATCAGGAATGATATATACTACATTTTATTAAGAATTTCGAGAAATATATATATCATCTATGGACTCAAGGCCATACGAGGCCTTTCATATTATCTAATCATGCTTGCATTTTACTTTGTATGTGTGAGGACACATGAATAATTTTAACTGTGACCAGATCATAAAATAGGGTTGTGTATGATGTCTTCTTTCTTTCAAATTATAAACGTTTTCAACATTTTCCCAAAATTACTGTCTCTTGTAAGATTAGGAACCATGACTTTACATTTTCTTATTGATGTCTCTGTTATAGATAACTTTTTTCTTGCAGTTCCTGTGTTGGTTTATCTTCTACCAATAAACTCTTGTCTTTTGGGCTTTTGACGTTGCTGTGTCATCTCAGGAATAGATACAAATTCTCTCTTCTTTCCAGAAACAGCTAATACAATGCTATAATTTAAATAGTTTGATGAAAAAGTGATAACTAGGAGAATTATAGACCAGACAGTAAAGTAAAAGTGACTGAAACTGGGGCTCTTAAGCAATTTCAGTCAACATCTTCCTCACAACTGTTTCAGGCATCTAGAGGCATTTGCCTACATTACCCAGAAAGAGAACCTTTTGGCTTTAACTTCAGAAACACCATGAAATTTATTTCCTATATCAATATTAGTTTTTCTAGGTGATTCACATTAGGAACATTAATACCCTTCAAGGATGTGGTAGGAATGCAATAAATTCTCCATTCCTTCCCTTATCCTGATCCAGACAAAGGGAAATTCATTTTCTCACTTCATCTTTTCTACATATGAGCTATTTTGTGACTTTTTTGATTAATATAATAGAGAAGAAGTTACATACACTGTCTTTTCCTGGAATTGTCTGTAAGAAGTCACCTTGAAACTTCTGTTTACTTCATGCTAGCACCATATGAGAAATATGACTACCCTAATACCAGCATGCTGAAGGGAATCCTAAACTAGTCATAGTGGAAAGACTGGAGAAAGAGGAATATCTACTCAGCTTGCAGAGTTCAGCCACTCCAACTGTACCAGAGAGTTGAATAATAATGGTATTGTGTATTGAGTTGTGTCTCTCTCAGTACTGATAGGTTGAAGCCCTAAACATGAAGGTATTTGGAAATATGGTGTATGAAGAAGCAATTAAGAATAATTGATGACAGAAAGGTCTAGCCATTATTCAATGAAATCTAGGAATATACCTGTTTAGGAAAATCCCTCTGAGGACAGGAAAAATGAGGCCATTTTTAACATAAGAAAAGTAATCTTAGAGAAAATAATCTTAGACTGCTGTCCTAAAAAACCATGAGAAATTAATTTTCAATCTTCCCAGTGTGTAATATTTTGCTATGCCAATCTGAGTAGAATAAAAAATGCCAACTTTGAAATTTCAACCCAATATCATGATATCGATCAGAGGAACTTCCTAGAGAATTGCAATCATAAAAATAATAAATTTCTGTTGAAGTTCTGAACTATGGAGCAGTTCTTTACACAGTGAGAGAGTACTAAAACCTGAAGTTTAATAATTTTTTTATTTAAAGAAAAAATGAAACAAAAAGAAAAAATTTGAAATAATACAAAATTTCAAAAAAAAACAGTAAGAAATCACTAGTTGATAATTACTTATTTTCCTCCTAGAAGTAGTTGTTCAAGTTAAAAAAGTAAAGCATACAAAGTGGACATTCATACAGTGAGACTGCAATCAGTTCTGTTCATCTATCCAACAAAAACCTGGCCATTGATCCTACACACCCAAACACATAATCAGTTATATCCTTTAGAATACTTTCTTTTCCTCTCTCTTTTTTTACAATAACTATAATCAATTCCCATAAAATGTTTAGAAGTTCTACACATGTATAAGTCTCTACATGCATACCTAGCCTTTCTGTATTAGAGGGAAAAACAAATCAATACAAGTCAACAATACAAATTCCTAGAGAAACATGAAATAAAAAGGACATATAAAACCACAATACTAGGTGATCTATGGTAGTTACTATGGTGTCTCTTGTTGTTTTCAATAAAATTGTCTACATCATCAGGCATAGTATAATTAAACATAGCAGTACAAAGTGCTATTAATAAAAACCAAACATTGGAGGCATTATAGGACTTCAAAGGCAGTTAATAATCAAACCAGAATGGGTATCCTATTGAATCTTGTCATCTTCAGAGTAGTTATCTCTATTCTCAGACTTGATACAATCAAGCCTGCCAGATTTGAATAAAATCAGTCAAGACAAAACAGCGATATAGCCAATCTTCTTTGCCTCATCTCTTCTATGCTATTTTTCTGTCCTTGTTGCTCACTTTTCTCCTTCATTTCACTGTCTGCCCCTTCCACTGAGGCCTTTCTGCCATTGTTCCTGGAATCCTGGTGATTTTCTTCTCTCTCTCTAGAATGTTCTTCAGTATTCTTTGCAGGGTTGGATTGGTGGTCATAAATTCCCAGTTCCTCTTTGTCATGGAAATAGCTTGTCTCTCCATTAATTTTGAGAGACAGTTTTGCAAGGTACATCAATCTGGGTTGGAGATTATTTTCTTTCAGTGCTTGGGATATTTCCCTCCAAGCTCTTCTTGATTTGATAGTTTGCATCGAGAAGTCTGCTGTGATTTTGATGAGTTTGCCTTTATAGCTAATCTGTTTCTTTTCTCTGGCTGCTTTTAATATTCTGTTCTTGTGATGGATTTCTGGGATTCTGGTTATTATATGTCTGGATGTAGATCTGTTTTGGTTGTAGCTGGCTGGACTTCTCTATGCATCATATATCTGAACATCACTTCTGTTTCCTATGCTTGGGAAGTTTTCCTTAATTATTTTTATGAATAGCCTTTTTATTTCATTTGTATTTTCTCCTGTTTCTTCATTCACATTTTTTATTCTTAAGTTATAGATCCTCTTGTCATCTTCTAGCCTTTGTATCATTAGTTCCTGGTTCCTTATTATTTGTAAGAGTTTCTTCCTTTTGTGATCATACATTGCAAATCTATCTTCAAGTTTTGAAAGTCTGTCTTTAGTTTCTGTCAAGTTTTTCCAGCTTTCAATGAAGTTTTTAATTTCCTGATATTCTCTTTGGATCTGTTTCATGTATTCTAGGTTTTGTTTGTATTCTTCATCAAAGGCTTCTCTCCTTTTTCTGGGATCCTCCATTCTTTCACTTCTGACTACTTGAGGAGTGCCCAGCATTCTTTTATTAATCTTCTTATATCCTGCTTCATCTGAGTTAGAATTTCAGATTTAAATTCATCAATGAGGTCAAGGAAGTATTTCTTTATTTCCAATGAGAGTGTCTGATATTGATGTTTGCTGCCCTTGATCTCCTCTGTATTTACCTCTCCTGGACTTATTTTCCCTAGGTAGGCAGTTGAAGGCTTTTTGCTTTTTCTTTGTCTTGTCATGTGTCTGGTTTCTTTCAGACAGGTGAATGGTGACCTTTTCGTATTGCTTACAGTTTTTCTGAAGCATACTGGCTAGGTGACTGCTGCTCTCTCCAGTCCACTGCTGATCTGTGAGGTGCATGAAGGGGGCATGTGGGCCGGCCCCTCCCCTCTAGGCCAGTGAGTGTCTTCAGTATGCTAGTGTGTGCCCTGTGGATGTCACAGGTCTGGGACAGCCTTGTCCCTGGCTATTGGGTCCTGACCAGGGGTATGGCCCAGCCCAGGCAGATCCCACCCACTTTGGGCCAGAAGCCACCAACTGATGCCACCTCAGTTGTTGATTCAAGCCTGTCCTGCCCAAACCCAATGTCATCTAGCCATTCATCCTGCTCTGGAAAACCCAGTTCCCAGCACTTACCAAAGTCCGTGCAGCTCGGTTCGCTGTTTCCACTCCCTGTTGCAGCACTTCCTCCCGCCAAGTGTCCCAAACTCACCAACCCCCACTCTCAGTGGGGATGCAAACTCAGCTCAATTATGAGTCACCTGACTCTAAGATGCACCCAGTATAGTGATGGGAGCGTGTCCAACTCCAGCCCTCCCTCCACACTTCTTCTTTTTTTATATATTTTTTTCTTTTTCTTTTTTCTCAATTTCTTCCTGGATCTTGAGAGTTCCTCTCCTTGTGTCTGGTCTTCTCCATGGTGTGAAATTCTAGCATCTGAGTTGTTTTTCTAGGAGAGGTTTTCTATCGTGCTACCTATCAATTGGCCATCTTTAGCATATCTCCTCACCATCTGAAGTTTAATCCTATCCATAGAGATGTCTGTGGGAAAGTTGATCCTAATAAATATTGCTGGCCAAGATCTGGTTCAGTTTGGTGTTGCATAAGATTAGCTCTTTATAGCCGCCATTCACAGAGTTAACTATAGTGACTGTTTTTCAAATAAATATACTTGACAAACTAATTATAATAATAGTTTTATAGCTTTTACCACCCTTGTATTTTGTGAGGAGCAATATTTACAAAAATAGATAAATTACTAATTAAATTTTATATGTTAATATTTAACTTATAATTTTTCATTAAATCTAGTAAGTGAAATTAGTAAATTTTATATACTAATGTTTTACTTATACTTTTTCATTAACTCTAGTAACAGAAATTAGTATAAAAATTTCTTTTGAGGGTTAACATTAGTAGTAGCTTTGTCAGCATAATTTAGCATAATACAATGAATCTTAAATTTTCTAAGTTTTTTCTATACCTATATAAAACTAGGGAATGATGTGTCCCTTGAGCATTACAGATAGTGTTTTAATTGATTTCAATTAATCCAAGGATTGCTTTACAATTTTGAGTGAAGAATAGTAATATCTATTTTTTAGAAATTCTTTTATATAACATGGATATGTAAAATTATTTTGATTTTCAGTCATACCTGCTGTATATCTATTGCCTATTTTAATATCAAGTTTTGTGTGATCTTTTTCTTTCTGAATCAGTGGTTAGTTACAAGAAATGAATTATGAATTTTTGAGTTACTTGAGATTTCTCCAATTTAATGTATTCTATATAATTAGCTTCTTTCATTTTACATATGAGATTCTAACTCTATTACTGTATTTTAATAGTTGTCTTCATGATTTCTTACTCAATGAATAGATGGATGCATGGTGTTTTAGAAAAAGCAAAGTTTTGAAAAATACAAATTAAAGCAACACTGAGATTTCGTCTCACTCCAGAAAAAATGACTGCCATCAAGAAATCAACCAATAGCAAATGCTGGTGGAACTGTGGGGGAAAAGAATGGTCCACTGTTGGTGGGAATGTAGACAGTGCAACCTCTGTGGAAATCAGTGTGGAGACTCCTTAAAAACTAGGATTAGAGGTCCCATTTGACGCAGTTATTCTCCTTCTGGGTATCCACTCAGAAGAATTAAAAACATCAAAACATAGTTATATATGTGCACTTATGTTTATAGCAGCACAACTGTGATAGTTAAATCCTAGAACTAACCCAAGTACCCATTAACCGAGGAATGGATAAAAAAGATTTTTTAAAAATTATTTAAATGGAATACTTTTATAGGTAAATGGATGCAACTCAAGACCATATTTGCAAGTGAAATAAACTTGACCCACGTGGTTAAACATTGTATTGCCTCACGAGTGTGAGAATCTAAAAGGATAAACAAGATCCAAAATGTACAATAGATATTGTGAATAGGGAAGAAACTGTTCAAAAGAAAAAGAAATATTGTGTTGGGAGAAAGGAAAAAGGAAGGAAGAGAAAAAAGAAAGTTTGTATAAATGCAAGACAGTTAATATAGTTATTCAGCTGGTTTCTCTTGGTTCATTGAGGGGAAGTTTTGTGCTAGAAATTTTCTGGATAATGTTTCATGCCTATATCAACAACTGTGAGTATAGCAATATGTAATGTGCTGTTTACTGTTACTCTCCCACTAGCCTGTTTTGAAACAGTTTTAGTTTCAGTTTCAAAACTGTTATTTCTTACTTTTTTCTGTTTAAAATGAAAGAAAAAGAAAAATGTCTTATTTTTGCTCTGCTTTCACACCATGGTCAAAGCAGAACACTTCTATGCCCTCAGAAAGTGCAAGCATTTTCCCCTCTAGCAAGTAAGAATCTCTCAGCAGAAAGGATATCATTTAATTTAATTGAGATCTGACACTACTGTTCTGAACATAGTAACAGATCCCACAAATTGGGGGTTCAGTCTGCAACACTAGCCTCAGGTCATTTACAGTTTCTAGCTCGGGCCTCAGAACTTCTGGTTGAATAACCAATTACAAATTGGGTTACAAACGAACATCTCCTCCAGTAAAATTAATTTGCTGGAGAATTCAGAGAAACACTATGCTCGTATTTATTAGTTTATTGTAAAGGATATTTTAAATGATATAAATAAGCAGCCAGGTGAGAGTATGTATAACCTAAGGTTTGAAATTTTTCCAAGCATAGGGGTTTCAGTCCCTGTGGAGCCAGGGAGAGCGCCATTGTGTTAACACATGAGTGAATTCATATCCATCTTTTTTTGTGAGTCTTTTGCTATTCCATTGTCCAGAAGCTCTTCAAAACTGTCCATTGTATATTTATGGACAATTCATTACATAGGCATTATTAATGCATGGACAACTCCACTGAAATGTGATTGTACAAAATGCTAATAGACTGAGTAGAGAAACCCAGCTATTGCCATTTACTTCAGCATTCTTCTTGTGTTCTTTATGCAGTAGGTCTTTGTAGTTGGAATAATTCAGAAAACTTTTTCTTGGCTAGTTTCTAGAAATAAAGATAGGAGAAAATTATAGCTTCTATAATCTGCTTTGGGGAAGAAAAGTTCTACTTTTTATGTCTGTCTGAAGAAGCAAATTGGAGTCATTTAACACAGAGGAAAATTAAAATAAACATAATTTACTCTTTTAGATGAAATGGGTAGGTATGTGAACAGGTGTATGGAATGAACACATGGCATCTTTACACTATACATTTTCTCCTCATTTATTTTAGCCATTACCCCGTTATATTCTAAATTGTGTTCTTGCCCACACAAATTCATATGTTGAAGCCATAGCTCCCAATGTGACTGTACTCACAGAGCAAACATTCATGAAACTAAGAGCTAATTAGTGTTAAGGAGGTCATGAAGGTAGAGTCTTAATGGACCAGGACTGGTACCCTTTTAACTAAATAAAAAGAATAAAATCTGAGGTCTCTGTCTCTCTTTCTCTGTGTAAGCACAGCATAATTATGTGATGATTTACAATCAGTATGCTCACTTATAAGCTGGGAAGATAACTCTCAAGAGAAACTGATTATTTTTGCATATTGCTCTTGGATTTCTAGCTTCCAGAACTATGAAGCTAATAATTCACAAACACTGTGAATTTTTGTTGTAGCAGCTCAGTCATGATGATACATTTCTTATTCTTGATGGGTAACCTTACCAGTTATTATTAAATCTTCTTATCTTTTCCTGGTTTTTTCTTGATTAGAAAATGGTATATACACTCATTCTGTGATGTATATGGATTAGTTTGACTAGAAAAATTATTAGAGATATTCTTGTCTTATCTACATATTGTTTTAATAAGAAATTTGAAGACCAGTATGAAAAAGTAAAATTTTCAGGGTTTGAAAATATGATTACTGAAATAGTCTTGGATGTTATTCTAATTTACTTGCTAATTCCCATTCTCAAGAAGAGTAAGCTAAGAAAAATTTGTGAAGTACAAGCATTTAGAGGACTCTGTCCTGCCTTCATTATACTGTAAACTAGTCCAATGTGCAAAATTACACAGTGCATAAGCCCCAAGCAAAAAGTCCTGCTCTTTATAGAATGAGTGAAGAAACAGATCTACAGTTTAATGGTTAGTAAGGCATTTGTCATCTTTCACTTCTCATAACAACTAAAAGAAACAGTTATTACTCTATTAATGAGGAAACTTGATTCCTGAGATGTTCATTTTCCAAGGTCAGACCAAACCTGTACATTTTATGAGATCTGAACTCAACTACAGCACAAAGATTTTGATTTCCCAGGACAATCATCTTCTAGTAAGCAGAGTAGAATTTATTGTGAAAATGAAGTTGTTTCTCAATCTTCATCTAAGGGAATTTGCCACTTAAAACTCATTTTATTTTTAAATATTTCAAATTTCTCATTTCTGTTAAAGTGACAAACATCCATACCTGCAAACATCACACCACAAAGATCAGGGTGTTATTTAGCATTAACTAACTTGGAGATTAAAGTGGAACTTTCATTAAGGAAGACATCAGTGATCTGAAAGCAAAGTTGTTCAACTAATCAGCCAGAATATATTCCAGGACAAATGTTTCTTGATAAAAATTTGTCATAAATCTGCTCTGACTCTTTATTCACTTATTGTGGTGCTGTTGTAAACCTTATTTTTAAAAAAAATATTTTAAATGACTCTGGCTACAGAGTGTTTATGATCCAGTCCTCTTAGAAACAAAATACAATATTTATGTAACATACAGAAGATAGATAGAAAACCACATATTTCTTACACAGATATATTAAATTCAAATATTATCAATAGATTTTACCAATTAAAATCAAAGTATAAGAGTCAGTAACATTTTTAAAAGCATGAGTTAAGGATATTAATTCAAATCTTAAAGAGTTGTGCACCAGAGTAAAAGTGCCAGATACCAAAATAAAATGAGAGAACAAATTCCACACTTTATCAGTTTTATTGCCTCATTTTGGCTGAGTTATTAAAAGTTTTTGTGTTCATAAACTGAGATAATAATACCTATTCCCATAATCACTACTATGTTTATTTAAACTATTGACAACGGTATTTTGATTCATCAATGTAAAAAATGAAAAAATGATTCAAAACATAGAGATCAAAGAAGATAAAACTGGTAGAGTAGAAAACTGCCAAAAGTGGAAAGACTGTTTCCAGCTAATGAACTAGAAATGGCAGCCAATGATAAGTTAGCCAAATATCTGAGAGAAAATTGTCTAAATCATTGAAAATTGCTTCAGTAAATTCCTACCAATTATGTGATGATAATAAAGTATAATGAAATAAAAATCTAACTCAGGTCATGTACCTGGTGATTGGGATATAGTGAATATGCAGGTAGACAGGGATAACATCAAAAGAGGAGAGATGAAAGCAAGATATGGAGAGAACTAAACATCTTTAAATATGTATGACTGAATCCCTTGCAGAAATCTGATTAGTCCTGCTTGAAACTAGTCACTGGCTCTTTTAAGGTCAAAGCCACAAAGTAAAACAGCGTGGTTAATAGTCACGCATACTTATGTGAATGAATTTCCCTAGCACTGGATATTGTATGTTTTCCAAATGTTTATTTGGTGTTTCTGGTGTTTTCTGTGAAATAACTGGTAAACAATTTGCAGACAGTGATTTGAGATGCTGTGATTTCACTACTGCTTGAATAGTTATTGATAGCCAGTATTCAAGTTATCAGTAATTGTGTAAGTAATATTTTTGTATTGTCTTACATTTTAGTGATTACTGAAGACCTAAATTCTGTGGCATAACAAATCAATCTAGTAGAAATATTTTAGGCCTTAAAAAACTTTCTTCATGCTTTATGTATCCAAGGACATACCAAGTTAAAATAAGACTAATGTTTTGTCAAAACTGTATAAATTAAACAAGTATAAATAGATAAATATATATATGTGTGTGTGTGTGTGTGTATAAATATAGTCAAAGAATGTATAGCACCCTATATTCATTTATTAGGTAAGAATATTGGAATCTAACAGCAACTGATTAGTGTCTTTAAATTGCCCACCTTCTTTAAAAAAATAGAAATTATTTACTATATTAGGATAGTCACAAGTCAAGATACATCTGAGACATCACATACCTTCTTCTGGTATATTATTTAAAAATTTTTTACACACATATGAAGTCATGTATACATGTACCTATCCTAACTTCCTCAGTGAAGTCATTAATAGAAATGTTTTAAAATTTTGGTATGCTTTTTTAAAAGTACTTATATAATTTATATTAATTATTCAGAAAAATATGACATTGAGATTCTGGGGATTTGTTATAAGTAATTATATATATATATATATATATATATATATATATATATATGGCAAGTTAATTATTAGTTTATGGATATAGAAGCTAAAAGTAGATGATTCAGTGTTCCAAAAAGCAAAAATAAGAATCACATGAGTGGAAATACATATTGTAATTTTGTGCTTTTAATTTTTTCACAGATTTCTTTCAGATATAAATGATCCCATTTTTTCAAATGATACAGGACAATTCCAATTCTTCAAAATGCTATAAGATTTTAAATATGAGATGGTAAACAGCTGGGCTTTATTTTTTTATTTTTATTTATTTACTTTATTACTCATGTTATAGTTTTTTAGATCATGAAAGCATAATGAAAGAGATTTTTTTAACTGGAATGGTTAAACCTTATGTCAGTCATCTTGGGAAAAAGATAAGGGGCAGAAAAAGAAGAAAAAAAACCTTCCTGGAGTAAAACTTACAAGTGTGATTAAATAAACTTTTTTCCTTGACCTGAAGAAAGACATTTGAAATTTGAAGGCAAGTAGACATTTTTCTTTTCTTGAATTCAGGTGGAAACACAGAAACAAGTTTAAAATGTTCTGAGCTGAAGTGGGCATGGTGGAAAAGTTAGGCTATTTTTTTGATGTCCATGAATGAGGTTATGTGCATATGTTCTTGTTTATCTTTAAATTCCCACTTGGTTGTTGGTAATTGTACGTTTTGCTTCGAATTGACTTGAAGGAAGGTAGGAATTCAAAGTCTCTGTGTCAGGGACTAGGAGAGAAGTACACTATCAGGTCACAAACAGACATGGGTGACCCTTGGGAATTATCACGAGCGGTATGAGAGATAATAGTAGTTACTAAGAAAGCTTGGTTCCTAGCAGCAGCATAGCGATGCCCCATGAATTTGTGTGGCAGTGATTAGTGGGAAGGCAAGAAGACAAGGACTAGATTCTATTATCTGGGAAACATATGTGGCCAATAACCCATTTATGATGGTGAAACCCTAGCAATATTGTTGATGGAATGTATGATGTATTGAATCAGACTTTTTTTTTTAAAGGGAGCTTTATTTTGAGTAAAAACTAAAGAATAAATAAGATTATGAGTTTCTTTATTATAATAGCTAAACACATTAATATGAATTTAAGTATACTAATAAATGTGTCTATTACAATAGAAACTGTTGGAGATGTAACAAAATATAAGCAAATATGTACTCATATCAAATACACAAAAGAAATTTTTCCTCATTTCCTCTCAAACCAGAGTAAGACAAATAAAATCTCTTTAAAATATGGTGAACTTTCTTCAAACTTCTTTTTCGCTGAAACTTTAAAAGTAGAAACTTCAAATATCAAGAAGCTAATACATTTCATAAAAACCAAAGTGAAATAATGATTTTTAAGAAATGTAGTGTGTAAATCTTGCAGTGAATTTGTGTTCACATTTAATGAGTCACTTCACAGCCCAAATATTTTACTATAAAAATGATTTCTATTTATTTATTTTTACAATTTAAATTATTTCTAATATATAAATTATTTTCCACCAAATAGAAAGCAAGTTAAGGGTAGCTAACCAATATGTACATTTTGTTTTGTTCCTTCTCAGCTTTGACAGTTTTATTTGATCTACACTTTATTTATTTATTTATTTATTTATTTATTTATTTATTTATATTTTTTAGTTTTTCAGTGAGGAGACAAAAAAGAGAAAGGGAAGGTCAGTCATCCTAAAACATCGATGTGTAAGATTTGAATGAATTTTTTACCATAGTAAAATTCTCAAAACACACTTGTAAATAATACATTTAAACAAGGAATTGAAGTAAATGCTTGTTCTGTAGATAGAAATAGCATTTATTTGAAAAGAGAAAGCAAGTGTTTGAAGAGATGGGTAAGACAACACTGGGTTATGTTTGAGTCATTTGAAATCTGTTGAAGTAATTCTCTCATTACACATTAGTTTTCAGGTTCAAATCTTTTTACAAACAGCAGCAGACTCCATGTATCACAACATGTACATGATAGATGAAATGGAAGAACAGAAGGTAAAGTTGTTTTCCTCGTGCTGCCAAGGGAAAATTCCTGCTTTATGTATCATTTCAAATCTGTGTTTGCATATGAGGATCATAAGGTTCAATAGCATAGTAACAGTCATTTAAGTCTTTCTTCAATTATACTTCAGTTATATATTATGTATACATTATAAATATATATATATTTTAAATCACTAAATCTCTATAAATTTACAGTGAAAAGAAAATTTTCACATTGAGTATTACTTGAGGCAGAAAAAAGCAAGTTTTTATGTTTTACCATGTTACCTTTGCTAGGCATTTGGTCATAATATCTGGTACAATTTATTAGCAATGAGCACACTGTAAAAAGATTGACATGATAGAAAAAAATGAAATAGACCCTTTGGAATATACACCAATAAATTATATGTTTATGACCTATTTCATCCTCCAATATAAGAAACAGGGTGACTGTGTTTTTTTTTTTTTGATTGTTTGTTTGTTTTCCAATTGATAGTTGAAATAGTACTTTTTCTTAAGGACTTCTCAGTGTTTTCACAAACAAAAGGAAGAAAGTGTATTGCTCCAGTACAAAAAAAAAAAAAAAGTATTTAAAATTGATCAACCTATCTATCATCCTTTAGGGTTACATAATTGTGATAGTTTATATAATATTCATTATTTAATTTTATTTCTGTTTGGGCTTTTATAACAAAATAAAACCTAACTAGTTTATAAAAAACAGAAATATTTTGTTGATAGATTTGGAGGCTGAGACTTCCAAGATCAAGATGCCCGCAGATTCAGTGCATGGTGAGGGCCGTTTCTCATGGATGGTCCCATGTAATTGTGTCCTTATGCAGCAAAAGAGGCTAACTGGGTCTCTTCATAAGAGTATAAATCCTATAAGGGCTCAGCCATTATTATATATTTACTACCTAAATGTCCCCACCTCCTGATAACATCACTGTGAACCTTAGGATTCAGCACATAAATTTCAGAGGTTCGCGAAAATTCACACTACGTTATCTTTAGTTACAAGTATTCCAAAATTTGCTTGAGCACATTGACAAGTATGTGACATAGTAGATGAATGCACAAGCACATACAAATACACAAACATACATACTGTTATTTTTAGTGAGTTGTCTCCCTAAAGCCCCATGCGCTCATAGTTGAGAATTTGGGGAGGTGATTGGACCATGAGGCCGTGATACTTATTGATGGATTAGCTAAATGCGATTAGGAGGTGAAAACTGATTGGAGGAGGTAGGGGCGTGGTGTGGAAAGGTCTATTTACCTCCTTCCTTACTTGCTCCTCCTCCTTCCCTGTTGTAAGCAAGCCTCCCTGCCCTGTGGCCCTGCCTTGGAGCAAGCCAAATGTTGACTGAAACCTGTACAAATTGTAAGCCCTAATAAACCTGTCCTCCTTTAATTTGTGGGGATTGGGTATCATGTCTCAGTGAAAAGATAGTAACTAAAACACATACTCTCTGAACACACACATACATATTATATATATTGTATATACATGATTTCTTTGGTTAAAATTAATTTTTATTTGAATTATAATGTTGGTATTCAGATATCCATATTAAGCAGATTCTTAAGAGAATATTTCATATAAATATGCATCATTTACTATTAGCTGTAATGTCAAACTGGTTAATGTAACAAAATATATCTTTGAATCATATTTTATACTAATTTTGCAAGAAGTTATAAGGAGTTATCTAAAGAAAAGGCCCTAACTTCAGGCTTTATGAAATAACAGTATGTAGGAATCAAGAATATTTAAAACACTCTCTAAATATATTTTTTCCAGTTTTTATTTTTTGTTGGTCCATGTTTAGATTATATAATGATTAGATTCCTTGTGGGGAGTTGCTACTATAGTTGTACAACTATATATACTACACATCTCAATTATTTTTTAATTCCCTTATCCTTACTAACTCTTATTATCAATCTCATCTGAGAAAGAGTTATTTCCCTACTTCCTATTCTCTATATGTGTTTGGTTATTTATATATTTTATGTTTCTTATATAAGAGAAACCATGAAATAGCTAAGCTATGTGTCTAATTTGTTCTATTTAACATTACAGCATCAAGGAGCATCTGCTTTCCTGCAAATGACTCAAGTTTATCTTTCCTTGTGGTAGGGTATTACTCCATTGTGTACAAATACAAAGTTTTCTGTATCCATTCATCAGTTTATGAATATATAGGCTACTTCCAATATTTCACTATTATGAAATGTGCTATAAACATAGGTAGACGTGGATTGTTGTAATATGATGTTGTTAATTCTTCTTGGAAGACACTTAGAAGGAGAAAACTAGGTCAAATTGAAATTTTAGGTTTTTGTTTTTTTTTTCAGGAATTGCTATACTGACTTCCATAATGCATGAGAGTTTCCACCAATGACATAGAAGTGTTCCTTTTACCTGCAGTTTCACCAACATTTGTTGTTATTTTTTAATGATAGACAATTTTTATGACCTTCCCCAGTGGCCAGTAATGTTGAATACTTTTCATGATTTATAGACCATTTTACTTTTGCTTCTGAGATCTGTTCACTTGCCCATTTTATGATTTGGTCTTTTGTTTTGGGGGAATCTAATTTTTCGAGATCTTTGTATAGTCTAAATATTAGTCCTCTGTCTGGGGAATAGCTGCCAGTTTTTTTTCCATTATGTAGGTTATTTTTTAATATAATTGATTGTTTCCTTTGCTATGCAAACATTTAAAAAGTGATATTTTCCTATTTGTTGATTTGTGATGCTGTATTTTGTGCCATTAGTGCTCTCTTCAGAAAGTCCTTGCTTACACCTATGTTTTCAAGAGCTTTATGTATTTTATATCCCAAAAGATTAAGTTATTCTTGTTTAATATTTAGATATTTGAGATACTTTGATTTTAGTTTAGAACATAGTGAGATATATGGTTCTAGACAGTCTTCTGCAGGTGGATAGCCAGTTTTCTCAAAATCGTTTGTTAAAAAGACTATCTTTCTACCAGTGTATTTTTGTTACTGCATTGTCAAAGATAAAATAATTGAATATACCTAGAATTGCTTCTGCATCCTATTCTGTTTCATGTATGCACTTGTCTGTTTTTGCAGGAGTTCCATGCTCATTGTATAACTGTAACTTTGCAATATAACTTTAAATCTTTTATTGTGATGTTATCTGTTTTGCTCTTGTTACCCAGGATTGCTTTTGATAATATTGGCCTCTCCTGGTTACATATAAATTTTAAGATTGCTTTTTCTAGTTCTCTGAGGAATGTTCGTATTTTGATTGGGATCACATTAAATCTTTGAATCAATTTTTCTCAGAGGGCCTATACTTAGCTTGCATTCTCTTTCTAAATGTCTCCCTTGGCTATCTCTTACCACCACTATGATAAAGTAACCTTATAAAGCCCTTGAAGTAAAGTTATTTTGCAGTTCTATGGCTCAGCCTTAACTCCTTCCCAAAACGGAGCCTGATCAAAAAATATGGCAGGTGCTGCACTGGGCTTCCACTCCAACTATAGCCTGCTGTGAAAGAGTCATTTTTGGAGCATAACTCATAGTTTTTCATAGTTTATGATACGATATGTTGATTTTTTTTCTTGGGGCTAGCACTGTTAGAACTGTCCATTACTTCTCCTGAACTTACAGACTTTCTGTGACTTATCTTCCCTCCTGGGTGTTGGCAACATCTGTGAACAGGTTAGTTGGTTAGTAAGTGCCGCGGTTATGAAGTCACATTTAGATGGCAGATATTTCCAAATCAGAATGTTCAGAATAAAGTGGGTTGATAAACAATGTAGGAATCTAAGCAACCATATTGATAAATTTGGAATTTAATTAGCTATGCTCAGCAACCATTCGTATGGATCCATTTCAGAATCTTACCAAGTGGCCCTGAACTGGAAAATTACGAAGTTTTTAAACAGAGAATCACAAAAAGACATCCTTTGGAAACATTTTAGCTAGAAACATACATTAATTTTTGGTTGACACCTGTATCTGGCTTATTTTGTTGAGCAGGTTAATTTTTCTCTTGTGGGTTCAGCTCATTCTGCTTTTCTCATGGGACTTATACCCTGAGTAATTTTCCATTTTCCTGGGTCAAATACAGGACACTAATGAATTGCAGAGCTCAAGATGGCATCAGTTATGCCAAGCTACAACACAGAGGACACACAGAGGTAACACAAATGGGATAATGACCAGGATGACCATAAGTAGAACTTGACTTCTGTCAAAGATGCTTTAGCTCATGCACAGTAGCTCAACCAGGTGTGCTGAGGAGATGTTTCCTGCTGCCATTTGGACAGTTTTGCCCAAAGTACAAAGGGAAAGAGCCGCAAGAAAGGGCAGGAATTTGGGAGAATGTTTTCAATAAAAGGATGAACTGGAAGATGCTGCAGTGGAGGCTGAACCCAGCATTCTGAATGAAGAACCAGCCTACTTTTTTAAAAATACAGATACTTGTGTTTATTTATTCATTCACTTTGCTCTAATTTATTGAGATTAAAGATGATTTCTGCTGTAGTATAACATATTACTATTTTAGGCTTTATTTGTGTTGTTTTGATTTTTTTTTTAATTGAGACAGGGTCTCCCTATGTATTTTTAGTGGAACTTGACGTCACTCTGTAGCCCAGATTGGCCTCAAACTCACAGTGATCCTCCCTCCCTCAGCCTCCTAAAGGCAAGATCACAGGTGTGTGCCACTACATTGAGTTTATTTCAGGTTTTAATAGTTGCTGTTGCCTTTGATTTTGTCTTTGATTTTGTCTTTGTGTATGGGGGGACAGGATGACAAATATTAAAGGAAGTGATATGAAGTGTATAAAAGTGACAGGACAGAGAGAGAATGAGTAGATACATTGGACAAAGGGTTCCATGAATCTCTGTTGTGGTAAATAATAAGCCAGGACCTCTGTAATGACAAGATGCTGAATTGTGATTAAAAATGAGATTTTGGTGTAGATAAGGGCCAATTTAGGTGCCATTTTCAGGTAATAAATACAAGGAAAATAACATAATCACCTATGTTTTAATATTGATATAATTTTTTGACTGATGAAACAAACAGAAAAAATGTTTTCAATATTATAAATAAATTAAGTAATAAGAAAATGTAATGAAAATAGACTTCCAATACACTGGGTCAACTACAGTAGGAATAAGTGCAAAAATAAATTTACTCTTTTGAAAATATCTTCAGCCTTCCTTTCTAGAGTTAGTATGACTAGTCACTCAAGCAACAGATGAATTAACTCCTTTACTTTTATTAAGAGGACACATGTTAAACTATTAATTCAAGTAATTGATAAATTATATTTATTTCCTTTAATGAACAACTCAGATCCAAACCAAAGATGATAAGTGTTTGATGATAACTTTTGTTAAATATCAGGTCAAAAGGACTGTTATATTTGTAAGGCATTTTGTAATTCCTCATTTAATTACTTGTCTTCATATTATTTCCTTGAATCAGGCCAAGTGAGAGCTGATTATTCAGCCACTTCAATTTTATTCCAGTGTACCACTTTACATCTATACTTAAACACTGTAACATTGTCCCTCACTGAAGATCACTGTAAAAATGGAGTGAGGCAAGCATCTATTATTACAATTTCTTCATTTGATGTAGAGTTGTAGGTACTAATATTTTTCTCATCATCAATTTTTCTTCTACTATTAAACACATATATGACTTTTTTCTTAAAAAATAGTCTAGGCTATGGAGGGGGATCAGATAAAGGAAGAGAGCATTAGAAAGAAAATTAAAATGCATTATGTACACAAACTAACTCCCAATGAAGAATGATATTTTTATGTACTATATCATGTATGAGTACAAAAATTAAAAAAAACATTTAAAATTCTTGAAATTATTATTTTTTATTTCCTCCGAGAAATTAGTATTGTGGGATTGATAGACAAAAGGAGACACATTGCTGAAAGCACACTTATTTTATTTAACCTAATGTAAAATTTAACCTTACTACTGTAGGACTTTGGCTTAAAATATAAATATTACACTTCTCCTCAGTTTCAATTGTTGCTCTTTTTGTATTTTTGATGATTTTGATTTTTATCAGTTATTTTTTCTTCTAATCTACTTCAGTAAACAATATTCATGTGTGAAATCAATCAATTTAGTTAAACAAAATAGGAAACTATTGAAACTTCCTTTTTTTTTTCCTACATTAGGGGTAGAAAAAATTTTCCTCATGGGGAAATGAAATACATATCACAAAATAGGGTTTTTATTACAAGAGTTATATTAGAAGGACTTAGAGTACTATAAAGCATTTAAACATTGTTTTACGGAGTAAGATCTTGTAATAGAGTATACTAATACAGCTAGGACAGTAACTTCTTGTTTAGCTCAGAAATCAGTGTTTTGTACAATGTTTATGTAGGAAGAAGGAAGGAGCAGTCTTTCTTCCTTTATGTTGTATTCTGATAATTCCCATAGTTGAAGAAAATGCATAATATTCATGTGATTATTAGATTCATCTTTTGGCAGTGAGCCTTGAACTTCATTCCCTCAATATTATTATTGCAGTGCTTTCAGTATATATCACCATTCAATATTTTATTTGGGTATCTAATTACTTCTTAGGTCCAGCATTAGCAAATGGGATGACTATGGAAATTCCACAATACATACATGCAGAAGTATCTCAGAAAACAAATAGAAACATTTAATAGAAATGCAAAAATAACATGGATAAGCAGTAGTATTCATAAACCTTGAAGTATACTGGTGAAGAAATATTGATGAGAGTGGTTTTTACAACAATCATCCTGTTGCTTCAATGATGAATTTGGATTAGCTCCCTTAATTTGAATTCAGTCCTACTCTTATACAGATTCTAACATCTATTCATTAATGCGTTTAATTTAATTTTACTTAGAAACTCTATGTAACTTATTTTTGGAATTCTGATCCAGAGATTCTGAACCTTAGCAGAAAAATAAGTGGACAAAATTAGAAAAAGTATTCTAATGCAGAAAATCACCAAAAGGGCACTTGTCATCCCAGACCTAATATTAGTAACACAAAACTGTTGTAAAATTAGATAAGCAGAACAATAAACTAGAACCGGCATCCAGGTAATAGGATTTGCCATATACTGCTGCTGTTTAGATGACAAAAGAAGTAATATATCAAAAATGAAGTGAAAGTCATCTTAGTTAACTTTGAGAAAATAAAAACCCTGCATTACAACAAATACCACAACATTCTAATAAAAAAAAGGAATTATTTGGGTTCAATAAGTTTTCTTTTTAATAAAGAAGACACTGTAACACAGAAGATGAGTAAATATCAGCTTAATGAATATTTAAAATTTGTGTATGTAAAACAGTAAAGCCACAAAACAAATAATGGGAAAATATGCTTATTTTTATGACATACATTTATTTTGTATATAAGAAAGATCATACACATAAAAATGCAAGCATCATGACTTTAATTTAAAAATGAGCTAAGGCAATAAACTAAAAACTTGCTTAAATGGCCAGGGATAAGCTCAGTGGCATACCACTTGCCTGGCAAGTGCAAATCCTAAATTTGATTCCCTGTCAAAAAAACTATTTTGGGTTTTTTTTTTCTCTGTTTTGTTTTGTTTTTTGAGATTTTGTATTTTTTCTACCCTCTTTCTGTTTCAAAAATTTTTCTTTAAATAAGAAATTTTTTTTTAAAAAAAAGCAAGAGAAGGAAAAGAAAGTGCTCTAAAAGAGATAACTGTATGTATACTTAAGTGTGTAGGATTCATAACCATGTTACTAAGTTTTTGTTGGATCAGTGAACAGAACTATTTGCAGCCTCACTGTTTGAATGTCCACTTTGTATGCTTTAATTTTGTAACTTGAACAACTATATCCAAGAAGACAATATGTAATATTTCAAATAGTGATTTCTTACTGTTTATTTTTTTTGAAATTCTATATTGTTTCTACCTTTTTTTCTGTTTTGCTTCCCCCATCTTTAAATAAAATTTAAAAAAAAAACCCAAGCCCCCCCACCAAAAAAAACACTTGCTTAATAATACAAGTAGGAAGTGAACACATAAAAATGACCTGCCTCCCTAGTCATCCAGAAAATCTAATTTAAAGAAAAATTAGAAAAAAAATGGCATAGGCTGATAAGTATTTATAAATTTCCATTTGAGAGTGGATCACAATTTGGCAACAAGGATCGACTTTAAAATGTTTCTGTGTCTGTTCTGTATATTTAGTACTTTGAAACTAAACTGTGAAATAACTAATGACTGTCAACATTAATATGCAAAAAGATATGAAATTTAGCTTTTTGATAGCAACTGTATTTGAAAATATCTTACATTTCCAAACATAGGAGGAAGGCTAAGTATATGATGATGAATTTACCTAACAATATTATACATGACCATTAAAAGGGTTTACTGTTGTTCAGTAATATTATTAGAATAAACTGGGAAAGGACTATTAGTTGAAAATACTGAGAGAGAAAGCAAGACCAAAATGATATTTAATATTATTTCAATTATTTAAACATCTCTGACAGGAAAACACCTGAAGGAATTATACACATTATTGACAGTAGTTTTGACTGAAATGTACTTCAGATACAATAACTTTTGGGGTATATATTTAATGAATGTAAGAGGAATTTTAAAAAGAATAAACTCTATAATATTCTTTATTAGGACTATTTTCCTAAAGTTATTAGTGTATTTTTAGGAATGTCACTACACTTGCTACCAAAATGTTTGTTAATCAATTATAGATATCAGTGAGTTTATTTCATGCAAGGCATGCATTTAATACTTTGAAAAATTCCAGCCATCCTGAACTTATCATTATAAAGGAGATATTCCATAGCAATCAAGAGCCTAGGTAATTATAACCTATCTTACCTGTCACCCTACTACCCTTTTGAGAATAGCTGCAGATTTCTGCCTCTTTTTATGCCCTGAAATTGAGGAATTCTATTGTTATGTGAATTGAATCTAGTCATTATGTGAACATGAAAGGTTACATGAGAGCTGCACTAATTAAGACTTACAATAGATTATGGTGTTTAAAAAAACCTTTACCACTAACTTTTCAATTTGTAACACTGGAAAGTATATGCATAAAATTACATGTGTTGAGACTACAATGGTTTACAAACCTGTCAAACCTAATGGAAAGTATAATTTTATATTTCAAATGTTGATAGTTTTATTTTTATATTATGATAGCTTTATTTTAGATTAACTTGCTTTTTCCAGACTTTTTGTTCTTTTTAAAAAATAAAATACAATTGTATCTAATTGTATCAAGAATTTTTGAAAATCTTTTATTTTGAAGAAATAAAAAACAAACTGTGAATGTGATAGATAAAATTTATAGGCAGAGAAGGTTGATTTCTTCAAGCATAAAAACACTTGTAAAAGCCAGGCATATATTTTTCCATCAATTTAAACAGCAACAAGAACATCTTTGACATGTCTAGTACTTTGTTTTCTCAAAGGGCCTCAAAAACACTCTTCTGCGGATATGTAAGCCAGCCTCCTTGATCATGGTTTTCCTCATACTTCCATTGCATTTGACAGTGTTTCACCTCCTGTCTCATCTAAGTTGAACCAAAGGAGAAGAAACACTTTTGAAGATAATCAGCCTATACAAGAAGTCTACTGAAGAATGGGGTTTAATCATAAATTTACAGGAGACTTTTCTTTATGCCACTTCTTAACATCTTTGCAAACTCAAAGGAAACTTACAGCTATAAATATCTAAACCAAAAAAGAAAAAAGTTGTCAAGTCAATAACCAAAATTTAGACTTTAAAAGACAAACATGAGAAAAAGAACTTGACCTTCCAGGAAGAGGTATATAATGAAAATTAGAATATATATAAATAAAAATCACAAAAACAACAACAATCAAACTATGAGGTATTTCCTAAGTAGTTCCAAAAGATTTTGCTAGAGAAATTAAGCAAGTAAAAGAAAAAAAAAAAAAAACAGCAATATTCTAATTGGAAAAGAAAAGCTAAATCTACCTATTTGCTAAAGACATCTTACCTTTAGAAAATGCTATAGAATCCACAAATATACTGCATTTGAGCTATAAGACTTATCCAATAAAGACATGAGGTACAAGATCAGCATGAAAATAGTAGTTGTCTTTGTATGCAGCTGCAACGCAAACAAAAATCAATTCCACTAATTATAGCCATCATAGTAAAATATATAGAAATAAAACTATGGAGTTGCAAGTTGTTTATGCTCAAAGCTACAAAACATTGTTAAAAAATAAAAGCATGCATAAATGAAACAGTATTTTGGATTTAAAGACAAATATTATATCAAAATTATTATATTAAAAATTGTTTGAATATTATATTAAAAATTGTCTGCAAATTCAATGCATTCCCTGTCAAATTTAAAAGTCTTCTTCTTTGTCTTCATCTTCATCTTTGTCTTCGTCTTCATCTTCATCTTCTTCTTCCTTTTACCTTCACAGAAATTGAAGAAGTCTTTAAAATCTATATGGAATTGCAATGGGTCTACAAAAGGCAGAAATATTCTGGAAGAAAAATATATGATTTGCACTTTTGGTTTCAAATGTTGTTACAAAGTAACTCAACCATGAAAGTCTAACATTACCATAAATAGTATAAGAGTATCTAGATATAATGATCAATTAATTCCTAAAAATGTATCAAGACGTTTCAGTGGGGAAAGACATTACTTCAACAAATGCTGATGAGACAAATGAATATCTACTTGGAAAAGGATGAAGATCAATTTTTACTACAAATCATATGCAAAAATTAACTCTAAATGGATGTAAGAGTTAAATATAGTAGTTAAAATCCTAAAACTTATAGAAGACTAGAAAGGTGAAATTTAACATCAGATGGGGCAATAGTTCTTCAGATACAACATTAAAAGCACAAAGAAAGAACGAAAAAAAACCAGATTGACTTCATTAAAACAAATGTTTAAAAACATCAAATATATTATGCACCAAGTTTAAAGAAACAACCTGCAAAACAATAAAATGTGTTCTATGTCATGTGCTTGATAAGGGATTAGTATTTAGAATAGAACAAGAATTCCTGTAGTTCACAACAGAAAAGCATCAAAGTTAAAAATAGACAAAGGAAAGAAAATTTTATCACTTCTTAACTCAACTTTGGTACTTTCTATATATTTATGCATCTGTCCATTTCTTCTGTTTTCCATTTTATTAGAATACAAGTTCTTGAAGCAGGTATTGATGATCTGGATTTCTGAAAGATCTGTTATTTCATTCTTTTCAGTCCTAACTGGATGGACTTGAATGTTTTCTTTACTTTTTTTTTATAAGGTTGGCTAAGAGTTTGTCAATTTTATTTAATCTTTTAAAGAACCAACTCTTTGATTCATTAATTCTTTGTGTTCTTAGTCTCCATACCATTAATTTCTACTCTGATCTTTATAATTTCCTTCATCATATGAGCTTTGGGCTTGACTTGTTCTTCTTTTCCCAGAAATTTCTGGTTCAACATTAGGTTGTTTATTTGAGCTCACTCTGTTTTTCTGATGTAGGAATTCAGCACTATAATTTCCATATGAATACTTTCATTGTGGCCCTTAAATTCCACTATGTTGTTTTGATATCAACATTTAATTGTAGAACCTGTCTATTTTCGTCTTTAATTACCCCGGCGAATTATTGGCTGTTCAGAAAGGTATTTAATTTCATGTGTTTATTAATTTTTTGTGGTTCTTATACCATCAATTTTAAGCTTCATTGCACTATTACCTGATAATATTCATGGGGAATTTTCAATTTCTTTGCATTTATTTAAGCATGTTCTATGAGCTAGTAGTGGTCTATTTCGGAGAATATCCCATGAGAAGAATGTGTATTCTGATGCTATGGTTGGTATCCACTGTTTGTTCAAAGGTTTGGTTCAATTATATTTTTTGTTGATTTTTTCTCTATTTGATCTATATCTTTGTAACAGTGGGGTATTAAGGTCCCTAATTAAAATTGTACAGATGCTTATTTTATTTTTCTTGTCCATTAATATTTGTTTTATATAGTTGGGTGTGGTAGTATTTGGTGCATATATATTTATGATAGCTCTTCCTCTTTGATTATTCCCTTAACAAGAATGTAATAACCTTCTTCATCTGTCTTAATCAATCTTAGCTCAAAATTCACTTTTTTTTTAAAAATAGCCTTTAACTTTCAGCCTAAACATTTATTTTTGAACTAAATATTTTTCTTGCTTGTAGCATATTGACCCATTCTGCCAGTCCGTTTCTTTTGCTTGGTGAATTAAGACTATTAACATTGATGGTTATATTAGTTATTGATTTTCCTAGTCATGTTATTTTCTTAAAGTTGGTTCCCTTTATTTCCCCTCTGTTTAATTACTAACCTTGCCTGGTGGATTCATTCTGTTGGGGTTCATGGAATCTTAGTGCCTTTTATCTCTTTCTAGACTATCCTTCAGATCATTTTAGAATAATTATCTTAGTGAGATTAATCATTAAGTATGCTGTAAGGGATTTGATTTTTGAAAACTAATTAAAATATTTTCATTATTTATTATATTTCATACTCCCCCCATCTTTTACCTGCTCTGTCTATGTATTGTTCTGAAATATGAGGAAAGTTTTAGTATATTAATAAGTGATACCCTAAAACATAGTATCACTTCAAACCAAGGGTTTAAACCAATTGAATTGATTGTAACATTCCAATTAGCATAGCCATCAATTTTTGTCAATTGGGGTTTACTAAAGCAATAATTTACCTAACTGGACCCTAGGTGCCTGAGATGATCAAGGTACCTAGAAAAATAGGTAATTTTGCCTAATTTATTTGTTTTTCTACTGTAAAGGGGTGTTTGTTTCAAATAAATTAAAATATGCTTGTATTCATATTTTGCAGATAATTTTATCTTATTTTTCTATTCAAGCTTGGAGCTGATCCTTTGTATAACAAAAAAGACTCAGAACAGGGATAGTACTTATAGATTTTATGAGCTATAAATATATATAGAAATTTTGATTAGTTGAGATTTAGGTACAGGAATGTTTGTGTAACATCTTAAGTTCTGGACAAATTCTGATGGCAAATAATCAAAAGACATAAAATAATAGATTTTTCTTCACCTGAATTAAAGTAGTTTACTTAAAAATTAAGGAAAAAGAATTTCAGAAACACAATAGTATGTAGTTACATTTGTGGATTGTAAATTTTATATTGTTAATTTTTAAATTGAAAATCCTTCCTCTGTTAAAACTTCACTGATATTATATCTGCTTCTTCTGAAAACTTAGCATGTAGTTCCCACTTTTCCCAGTTCTCAATTTTTGGTTCTGTTCTGTCTTTGAAAGCTATTTATCACCAACAAGCAAGTTTTTATCAATGATTGTATATGGCATAATTTTGCATGAGAAGTGAAATAGTCTTGCAAAAAGTGTAGAAGTTTATTATCATCTTTATTTCACACTTAGATTTTAGTGGTTTAACTCCAGTACTCATTTTCTCTAGGTCTGCCATTCACCTTTCATTCTCTGCATGATTTGGAAAGTCCTTTAGAGAATTCATTTACACACATACAGATTTGAGGCTAATGATACAGCATACATTTTTAAAACTAAGAAAAATCATGAGAGACATTTGCTTTATTTACCTTAGTCTGAGAATTTGCTAAACTTTACCTCACTATATAGCTCGACTGTGGCATGATTTAGACTGTGTAAGCAAAATATTTTTAAATGAAAAAGAATAAAAATGATGGTATAGAATTTCAAAACAAATACTAGGAGGTTGACAATGGTTAATATATTGTATATCAGTGTTCCCTGAGATCTGAGCCATGTTGGAACTTGGGGCACTGGGAAAACAGGCAGCCAGCTCAGCGCTCTGGTGGGTGGTTGTAAGTGGGCTAAGAATCAAACATCCATCTCATCCGCCCCGCCAGCAAGTGAAAGCCAGAGATCTGAGCATCGCTTGCAAGTTTGACTATACACAATATAGCAAATAAGGGGGATTTTCTTCTGCCATCTCTATGAAGGCAAATATTTTTATCTCCGTTTTGCTCTGTTCTGATCAATGGTATTGCTCTATTGAATATTTTGTTTTTATAATTTTGTTATATCCTTTGATATTGCTCTACCTGATTGAAGGAACAACTATTGTGAAGAAAACCAGATATAGTATTGTACCTATTGCTGTTATCCTGGTAACCTGCTGTGAGGTTCTCTACCAGTTTCACTGTGCTGCCTCAATTGGCTTTGTCCTGTCTTGTTCTGCTGTATTTTACTGCCTTCAAAATAAATAAAATAAAATAAAAAACAAGAATAAATAAAAAATAAAAAAGTAAATAACAACAACAAAACATATCAGTAAGGTACTGAGAAACCTGAAATATGAAATAACTAAACAAATTAAAAAGCAAAAGGACTTAAAAAGCAAAAGGAGGAAAAGAAAGTGCTCTAAAGGATATAACTGCATGTATGTTTAAGTATGTAGGATTGATAACCATGTTGCTAAATTTTTGTTGGATGGTGAACAGAACTGTTTGCAGCCTCACTGTTTGAATGTCCACTTTAATTTTGTAACTTGAACAACTATATCCAAGAAGACAATACGTAATGTATCAACTAGAGATTTCTTACTGTTTATTTATTTTTTGAAATTCTGTATTGTTTCTACCCTTTTTCTGTTTTGCTTTTCCCTTCTGTTTAAATAAAATTTAAAAATAAAATAGAATAAAACTCTGAAAAAAATTTTAAAAATATGTATTGTGTATTGTTATCTTCAAAGTAGTTGCCCAGATTACAGGGTATAGACATGAAAAAATGATCAAACAATGAAAGCACAGATTGCTCTTTTTTTTTTTAAGTAGTGTGGTGGCACATACCTATAATCTCAACACTTGATAGGCTGAGGCAGGAGTATTTTTGTGAGTTTGAGACCAACCTGAGCTACAAAAAGAGCTCATGTCCAGCCTGAACTGCTTAATGAGATGTTGTCTCAAAAAGACAAAATAAACAAACAAGCAAAACAAAAAAACCCTATTTTTTGATAAATAGAAATTAGTAGTATAATTATTTATCATATATATGCATATATATGAACTTTTCCTTTCTTCCCATTTCACTTTCACAATATGTGTTGTATATTTTGGATCTTATTTACTTTTTCACTTTTTTTTATACTAGGGAGATAATATGATGTTTACACATGTGAGTCTGATTGAGATCATACTCACAAATGAAATAAATATATTTTTAACATTGACAGAAATATAGCTAACTTTATTCTCCTCAATGTAGGTAAATTTCAGTAGTATAAATGTTTGAATTAGTTTTTTTAATGTATGATTGCCCACATTACTATATGTGTGATATGTTGATATATAATTGCACATATTTGTGAGGTACATGATATTTTGATTCATGTGTACAAAGGTAATGATCATCTCAGTGTAATTACTTTATCTATCACCTTAAAATTTTATCATTTCTTTGTGATTAGCACAAATTCCTATCTTCCAAATATTTAAATTTGCAAATATTGTTAATTATACTTATACTTCTTTGTGCTAGAATTTACTTCTCCTACCAAAAGTGCTAGTGTCTGAAAACTAGTGATACTCTCAACTTCTGTGAAATCACTTTATTAGAGTTCACATACCAGTAAAATGATTTTGTATGTATGTCCCTGTTCTTGACTTACTTTACGTAATACCTTCCAAATGAATTCATGCTTAAAATGGGTTTAAAAATAATTTAAAAATACATTACTATTCCATAGGGTATTTAAAATAAATGTAATATGCCTAAAAATACTCCAGTGTGTTTTATTTTGAGGTGAGTATTATTTTAGGAAAATACCAAAATATTAAAATTATAGTATTATTAGAAACTCTCATATGTAAACCAGTTTACATATATAATGATACTTCACAGACTTCATCATTCTAGGCTAGGCATCTACAGTTATTGTAATGTCCTTGTTGCAAATAATATATTAGGATTGTTTGTACAATATGAAAACAACTATAATTTGTGTCATATACAAGCATCTTCACCAAATGAAGGACACACTATTAAAAATTTAATGTAGGTTTTTCTCAGGAAAATCACTTAAAAAGTATTTTTACTTTAGCAAATAAGACTTGTTGCTATTAGATATTTTTAGAATTATCAGGCAGGAGCAATACATGCTATCAAACTGCCTGAATAGAAAAGATGTGATGCTTGGGCGTTAGGAGATGTGTGCTTGTGATATGTTACATTACTATATGTACGATATGTCATTATGTGCTATTGACCAAAAGTGTTTTCATCTGTTTTAAAAGTCTATTTCATTGAAATTTCAAGCTATAGTAATGTAAACTGGAAACATATGTGAGATATCAATAGCATTTTCTGAATATATCATATATTTATTCTGAATCAAGAAGAGAATTCAAATATTCAACTGATGAATATCTATTCATTTATTCACATTGATTCTCCTTTATTTATTTGCTAATTTCTTTATTTTTGTGAAACTAGTATTGAGTGCAGGAGACTTGCAATGAATTATATCTCTAGTTGTATTTTATCTTTTTTTTTTTTTGGCAGAGGGTCTCTCTAAATTGCTCAGGGTGGTCTCAAACTTGCCATTTCTGGCTTCAGCCTACCAAAATACTGGGATTTCAGACATGTGCCACACCTCTTTTCAAAGTAATTGTGGTAGTAAAATGCTGATGAATCCCTGTGTGGATTCTTTAATTATGATTACTATTTGTCTCAAAGTTTAACCTGTATCAAAATTTCCTGGAGTTTTTTTAAATCATACTAGGCCCAAAGGCTAAGGTGCTGAATTACTAAATTTGTGGTGAGACCCAAGAGTTTTTTAATAAATTCCTAGATGATTTTGATTTTACTGTTTTCAGAAATATTCTTCGGGAGCTACATATCTATGTTGAACAAATATCACAGATCTGTGCTAAAACAGAGATTAAGAGACAGATGAATTTAAAAACCACTCAAGAATATTTATATTGTTGCAAAACATACACAATTAAAAGCATGATTCTCTTTTTTTACTTAGGCAAAATGTTGTTTTGTGAGTCATACATCACAGCTCACTGTGGAAAAATTAAAATACCTAGAAACAAAAAAATGTACTTTCTCTTTTTATATATGTACATTAGCTATCTGTAATTTACATAGAGTCAATTCCTGATAATTATGGTACTTAGACCTGATAAAGTTGTACGAACACTGAATTAAATCCTGAGACATTGTTCCTAAGGAAAAATCAGGCTTTTCTAGTAGCCTCTGTTCACATTTTTTATCAAGTGACTCATAAGGTGCCATATTTTACTTGTGTTTCTTTTTAAAGATAACATTTTGAATGTACGGTTGCTATAGTTTGGATTGTGAATGTCCCTCCACGTACTAAGGGATAGGTCTCTATCCTGTGACAATACTGAATGATGTTGGAACTTTCAGGAGAGAGTGCTTGGGGAAGTTAGGTCATTTGAACTGTGCCCTTTAGGGCAATATTGGGAACTTTGATCATTCCTCCACGTCTTTTAATTCCTGGCCAACACGACATAAGCAGCTCCCTCTGCATTGTGCTCTCTGCCAAGACAAATTGCTTCATCATGAGTTCAAAAGCTACAAGACCAACTGACCATGAATCCAAATAAACTTTTTGTCCTTTATAAGTTGATTTATTTTGGGTATTTGTTATAATGACTAAGAGCTCACTAACAAAATAATACTAATATTGAGTTCATGGCCAATGGCACTATACCTTACACCTGAATCTTTATTCAACACATATTTTTTCCTCAGAGGACATCATAGCTCTTTGATGCTTACAACACTAGACAGCACTTCATAACTATGCTTTTGGGTCATTTAAATATGGAATCAACAACAAAAGGCACAAAAATATGAAAAGCATTAAGCTAAGTAGACTTCAAAAAGGATTTTTTATACTATGAGAATCACAATAAGAAGACATAGAATCTTATTTGTACAATGTTTAGTCAATTTTTTAAAAAATGTGACTCCAATTATTTACATTTCTACACATGTTCATGTAGTCAAATGCTTTTCCACTGATTTGTGCGTGTGTGTGTGTGTGTGTGTGTGTGCGTGCACCAGGAATCAAACTCATGACTTCACCCTTGCCAGGCAAGCACTTGTGCTGCTGAGCTAAACCACCTGCCCTGCATGTTCGCGAATTATGTACACTGTGAAAATGTTGAAAGTATTGATTATGAAATCACAAATTTTGATGAGTAGGAAAAGTTGAAATACATTTCAGTGAGTAATTAAGATACAGTTATGGTGGTAGCTCAGATAATGAATTTAATTCCTTCTGTGATTCAGGCCAAAGACTAAATCAAATTTTTTCATAAGATTCAGTGAAAATAAGGTTAATGTATTCTGACCCCTATGGATGTGATGTAAACTAATTTTGGTTGGGAACTGAATCAAATTTTCCCATAATTTTCAATGTAAATAAGGTTATCTGTTTGGAACTACATATTTTTTTACCTCAGAAATATGAAACAAAGGCCGGGGATTTAGCTCAGCAGATAAGTGCCTGCCTTGCGAGCATTCTGTCATGTGTTTGATCTCCAGTACAAAAAAAAAAAAAGAAAAATATGAAACAAAGTACAGTACAGAACAGTATGAAGAGAGAGAACACTAAACTTACTTGAGATGACTTCTGGCATGGAGGAAAGAAAGATGGATAAGGAGGAGATTGTTTTTGGAGGAGAGCCATCACTATAAGGACACTGGCAAAATCTCCTTCAGGAGTTTCACCTTTTTGTCTTTTAGCCATAAGTTCAATTTTGATGAAAAGCCTAATGGCATTTTTTTCTTGCACTATACAACCCTCCCAAAATGAAAGACTATATTATTGTTCACCAGATTCAACATTACTCATTGCAGTTATGGTGATGTGGTGCATCTCACAGAAATCCTGGCACTCCATTTTTCCATAATGTATTTATCACATCACTACTAACCTCCACCTTGTCTTCCTCTTCCTCAACGGATGCTACTCAACAAGCACCTTCTGCTGCTCACTCTGGAGTTCAGCAAATTCTTCTATCATCACCTCCTCCTTATGGTCCTCAACAAGCTCCTCTGTGTTTGCATCTTTGATTTTCAGGTTCATACTCTTGCCCATGGATACCATCTCCTGCACTAACTCTGCATATTAACCTTCAAAGCCACATTCAGTGACACTTTATGGTCACAGATTCCTCCAGGCTGAATTTAAGGTCCAGTGTGTGACATTTTCCCAGGCTTTGTCAGTGCGGTTGATGCAATGGAGGATTCTGAAATGTTTCATCCAGAACTCTTTCACAGTCAAGGACATCTCTTAAGGGACCTAGTGAAGAGCATCTTTGTGTGAAGCTTTTTGAAGTTGCAGATTCCTTGCTGGTCCATCGACTGTAGAAGGCATGTCAAGTTGATGGTGTTGGAGTCTTGACATTTATGAAATCATACTTGGCATCCATATCATCCTCCAAGGCTGGAGGGTGTTCTGGGGCATGGTCCATTAGAGGAGGGCACCTTTCAGGAAGTTGGTTGTCAGAAAGATATTTCTTAACAGCAGATGCAAACACCCTGTGCAGTCATTCCATGAGCAATTGCCTTGTGATACAAGTTCTTACATCGGCACTCCACATGATAAGCAATCTGCTGTAGGGGGTAGCTGAGCCATGGCTGAACCAGAGGTTGGTGAACTGCTTGGAACTAGAGCAAAGTCAGTCCCAGAAACATAAAATGCCAGAGGCAGAATGTATAAGCAAGTTGACCTCTAGCTCAGCAACTTATCAACGGGTGTCTGGTTTTGTGCTCCTTCCTGTTGACTACAGCACAGATAGTTCTGAGAATGTTGTGTTTTCAGTTTTCTCAGCAAAACAGTAAGACCTTGCACTCTTGGCCCCATTGTGTGCTTCCCCCTTTTTACTATGTACACATAAAGATGACCATGCTTTGTTGTCACCGCCTTTCCATCAGGAGGTCAGATCTCACTTGGTCTCAGCCTTTTTCTATGTGTCTTGTTTTTTCTTAATCTCCCATTTTCCCCTCTCGGAACCCTACTGACTGTGTGGGTCACAGCGGTCTGGTCTTGTTCACATTCTGTTCCTTGAATGCATGTGGGATCTGGAAATGGTACACTAGCAGTGGCTTAATTTTCAGATTGGTGCTTGTATTCACTCACAGCAAAAGGTTCGCTGCATCTTTTGAGGGCTTGTGTCCCAGAACTGCATTTTCCCTGTGTGTAGTACAGGTTCTATTTGGCATCTTTTCCCAGAAGAGCCCTGTTTCATAGCAGTTAAACAATTATTGAGCTATGTATCCTTCTGCCTTCATGAATTCATTGACTTCTTTCTTGTAGGCTTCTGCAGTGGCCTTGTCAGAACTGGAAACCTCACTGTGTCTTATCACGCTTGGGATGCCATTTGTCTTACAAAATTTGTCAAATTGCCCTCTACTGGCTCATCACTTGTTGCACCTGTACAGGGGTTTTATTGCAGTAAATCACTCTGCAATTTCCTTGCTTTTTCACATATCATAGCTTCACTAATGTTATCATCTACCCAGCTGTTTCTCATTCAGTCAAACTAACAAAAGTTTTTTTTACCTCTTCCAGTGTGTGTGTCCTCTGTTTGATCAACATCATTACTCATTCTGCCACATCAGCTCCTTGATGGCATTTTTGTTCTTCAAAATAGTTGAGATTATGGATTTTGCCATCCTGTACTCCTAGGCCAGGTCTGTTACACAAATACCACACTTATGCATTTCTACAATTCCTTTCTTAAATGTAATGGCTGTTTTCTTCAAAGCTTTCTTATTACCATTCTTGTTCTCCACTTTCTTGTTACCTTCATTATTGCTCTGCACATTCTTGTCGCCTTCATTTTCCCTCTGCACTTTCTTTTTACCATGATGTTTGCTCTGAATTTTTCTTTTGAGGCATGCTGGGTTGAATAATACTATACACAACTGTATTCACTAAAAAGCAGACAGTAAAACTTCACAGTACATATGCAGAAATCTATCTGTGACCACAATCTCAATTAAGGAAACTGTGACCACATGTCAGCAGTGAAGATGGCCATATTTGTGTTTACACCAGAGAGATGGCCATGGTCATGTTCATTATCCAATGCAGAGTTCACAGATGGAAAGAAAATTTTGCCAATACTTCCATTCTTGAACCAAATTGTTCAGGAACAGGGGTATTGATTAACCTATCTATGTACAAATAGCTAGATGACTATATATAGATAAAAATACGTATATAATAGATTTCTGCAACTCGAAGGATGAAAGGTTTATTTTGGCTCACAGTTTGTAGACTTCTACAGTCAACTAACTCCAAGGTAGGACAGCATGCCAGAGAAACATGGCAATGGGAGGTAGACAGAGAAGAAGGGGGATACACACTTGCAGGGCCTGCCTTCAGTTACTCACTTCCTCCAACCAGGCTTCACCTTCTAAAATCACATTTAGCTGTAAACCTGTTAGTGGATTAGTCCACTCATTACTATCATGCACTCACGCAGTGATTACTTAAAAGAGGTACACCTCTGAGGATGTTTTTCTATAGCTATTTTTCAACATGTCTGTTGAACTCAAAGATACAAAAATTGATACTTTAGATAATAAATTAATGATCTTGTATATTATGTTCATCTTTTGCAGATAAAACATTTATGTTCATCTTTTGCAGATAAAACATTTGTATTTTCAACTTCCAGACTAGTATTTCTATGTTAAAATGATTTTAGACTGATGATGTAACAAAGTCCATGATAGGACCAATCAAAAATTTTGACATGAAAATTAAATAGCAATGAAAGCAATTTTCAGGTAAAATTTTCTGGTATTTCTAGAAAAAATTCAGAGAACTATGAGCAAAAAATCACATTCATCAAAGTTTTAAGTTAACTCATTTCCACTTATTCTGTGTTCTGTGTGATGTATGATGTTAATCTCATACCTGGGAAAAATACTGACCATGAACAGTACCATATTTGTCTGTGCTGCTCAGACAATACTATCTTGAGTGTGCTTATGTATCTCTTACATAATTAATTATTCGTTGTTGTAAAATTATTTTACAATTTTGAATTTGAAATTATCCTATAGAGTTAACAGTCTGTGTCATATACTATATTATCAATAGTAAATATGATGGTATTAATATTTGAAAGTAATTATGTATTTGACTACTTGAACTTCTAATCATTTTTTCATCTCAGTTAATAATATTGCTGACTACATACTTAGATCTCATGTTAAGAACATTAGTATTCTAAAATTAATAAATGTCACCTTCATAAAATTATTCATAAACTGTTTAAAATGTAATATAAATATACAAATATAGGGCTGGGGATTTAGCTCAGTGGCTTAAGTGCCCACCTGGCAAGCGCGAGGTCATGAGTTTGAACCCCAGTACCAAAAAAAAATAAAATAAAATAAAATTCTATCCTAAATATACAAATATTAAAAATCTTATTTAGTAATTCAAAAAATATAACAAACATTGTTACATTCCTATCATCTTGTTATGAAATCCTATACTATCATTTTTTTTCACTTTATTGTCATTTTGTTTTTGTTGTTTTTTAAGTGTTTGCTTGTTTCTTGATCTTTATGGTTTTTTCTCTTTAAAGTAAAAAAAATGTTATTGGCTTTTTATTTTAGAGGCTATTTAATAAACATATTTAGTGAATATGGAATAACTTTTAGTAATCAACAAAAATTTAGTCTGGGATACAAAATAGTAGTAATCAAAAGATATATATATATATATATATATATATATATATATATATATATATAATACTTCAAAAAAGGAAAAGAGAAAAATATGAAAAATAAGCAAAATAAAAAAATCTTTTTTTCAGGAAAGATACTACTTGCAAATTATGGTTTTGATATTTGCCTAAAGACAAATGAATGATGAAACATATACAGGAGATATTAATGTCATCTAAAAAACACTTCTGTGTTATTTCTTTTGCTCACACACTTTTTCCTGTTGCAAAATACAGTTTATTTCATTCATAGCATTAGTATTTATGAATCAATTGTGCATAAAAATATCAGAATAAGTAAAAACACTCTGATGACTGTCAAACATAATCCTAAGGCAAACATAAGACAATTAGTGTAATCCATAGCATTTGAGAAGAACTTCCATTAACTAGCATATTTATGCAATTATTTTTCAAAAATCTATGGCAATTTCACTTGTTGTTTAACTCAAAATTAAATCCTGATAGTTTAGGATTTGAATATCAAAATATGCTTCCTTTCAGTAAAATCTTATTAGAATTGAAATCTTTAATGTTTCTGATTCCATTCAAGTGTCAATTATAAGTTAGAAATGATTTTGATTCCCATCAATTATCTTTGGATGATATCAATTATTTTTCAAATTTCAAGATATTTCTGTCATATTTGATTTGGTAATTGACACATTTCATTTTAAGTTTTCAGAACACCAAGTGGTTATTTTCTTCTACTTTTCCCTTGTAGCACAAACATAAGGTTCTTTTCTTAATTATCAAAAGGAAGAGCAACTAGATTAGGAATAAGAGAATCAAGAACAAAACAGAAAAAAGTAAATAGATAAAAAAAATTAATAATAAAATTTTAAAAACAGAAATCTCTTCACCATTTGTAAATTCATTATTATAGCCAGTGTATTGTGAGAATACTGTAAGTTATTGTGTTAAATCATGACATTTTTATTTATTTGGGTCATATATATTGCACATTTGATTATACATTTTTCTTAAGAACTTGATTTTTTTCTGCATAAGGCTAGCATTACTGTGATTATAGTTTTCAGAGAATGAATTTTCTGACCAATTGCATGGTGCAGTAACAAAAGAGATGAAAAGCCTTCTAAAAATCAAAATTGCTCAAATTCTAGGGTCTAATTTTTAGGCTTGCCATTTTGAAAGATGGATTTGATCTCACTGGAGCAAGTTTATGTCTGCTCCAAATCAGAAGGTTCCCACAGGGCTGACATATAACCTGCAGATATGATTATCTGGATAAAATTAGAAAAATAATATTGCCAAAGAGTTTGGAATGTTCATGACAACAGGACTTATATTTGTCTGTAGTCACATTCATCAGGAAGAAATGGAGTGGCATTCAAAGCATGAAAATAGAGACAGGAAAATGGGTAGATTCAATTTCATTTAGAATTATTGATCAGTGATAATCAAATTCAATCATTTTTGCCCAGGAATACCTTTGCTCATTGAATCACAATGGGTCTTGCACTAGGATAATACTCCATTTGTGTAATTGGAAAATGAAAAATGGAATTAAAATGCTAGAAAATCATAATGTTCAAGGTAGATTTAATCAGAGAAAGATGTATAATTCTTAGCGTATAATTCTTTTTTACAGAGTGCATGTTTAAAAATATTAAGGTTAAATAAACATACAAATTTCAATAAACATGCCCTGAAAATAAATCCATAAATTACATAGCTTTCAAACTATTTTTGAAGGGACTATGTAGTAGAATGAAGTAACTCTAAGATTGTGAAAGGAAGGCATAATATAAAGAAAACTGAACCTAAGAAAGTACTATATAAAATGATGGATATTACTCAAATACGTCAGTAATAGTAAATTATTCATGTCAACCAATTGAATGTAAAAAGCAATGATTGCTAAATTATATTCAATATATTCCATCCAGTTGATGCCAATGCATAATACCAAGTGTAGGATATAGAAAATAATACCAAATGTAGGATATAGAAAATATAGAATATAGAAACTAACTCAGCATATATGCAATAATACAGGTAATGTTGAAAAAAATTAAGATTGTAGATGACTGAGTCTCAAACTATAAGATACAACAAACCTAAACCTAATGATAATTGAAATGTCAATTGCAGACAGAGAATGCTGTTTAGAACCGTTCAGTCTTCAAAGGTGAATTAGAGCACAGTACAAAAATCCCTGCCATCCCACACAGGTAATCACCTCTCTTTCTGAGAAACAGCATTTAGCCTGTTACTGGGCCTTACTAGAGCCTGCATGTGTAAACATGAACCACCAAGTTATAGTGCAACCTGAACTGTCTACTGTATTTAATGTTATCTGAACCATCATGACACATACTTATAGCTCATTGGAAGTATTCCACCGTCAAATGAGTATCACATATAGAATCAGTTACAATCAAGCTTAGGAAGCATAGTAAATTCTACAAGGAAGGGTCTCAACTGCCCATCATCCCTACTCATACTATTCTGTCTTTTTCTACTAGACTCCATCTAAATCCCCATGAAGAGTCCTGTTTAAAAAAAAATTATTGGTAAATTTTTGATATATACAATGATCACATTCATCCCAAGGAATTTGTATTTGTACATAATATGTTATGATTCTTTTTTTTCTCTTCCTCTTCCTTTTAATACTTCTTCACCTCCTTATTCACAAAGGTTTGTTTCCATTTGTTCCTCCTATTCTCGTTTTCCTATCTCCTTCCTACCCTATCCGCTCCTCATTCCTTGTTCCCCTTCCCACTTGAAGATTTCCTTCCTATTTCCCAATATCTATCATTCTTTTGGTCTTTATTTAGTTCTTCATAATTAGTTAACAGAGAAATAGAAGACTATGGTCCGCTTCACTTCTGCATGATAGCCAGGCCTTTCCTGAAAGTGAGTACCTGCAGCACTAACCCTTGTCTGAGACATCTCTGACGTGTAATGATGCACTAAAATCATCCCACTATATGTAACACCAGGCAGGCCACTTTGATTGGGCCCAGAAATGGTCAAAATTACTATTATATACCAATTTATAGGCTGCACACAATAGTTTTGATATTGTCATCAACAGTTTGTTATTTTTTCCATTGTTGTGACAAAAATAAGTGACATCCACAATTCAAAGGAAGAGCGGTATATTTTGTCCCATGTTTTCAGCAACTTATATCTATGGTCATCTGGCTCTAAGATGAAAATATCATGGAAGAAAAATGAGGTAGAGGAAATATACTCAATGCACGGTATTTGAAAAGTAGAGAGAAGGAAAGAAGTAGAGAGAATGAGGCAAGGAGACGGATGTCCTCAAGCTCATTCCTTATAACCAACACAAATACATACAAAAGTGGGCTTTGCTAATCTCAAAGCACCTCATAAATCAATACAGTTGACAATCAAGGCTAAGCATAAGTCCATCCTTTGTCAACTTGACAGTCAAACACATTTCCTTAAACTGCTTTTGATCTCTAAATAGAAACAGTTACAATGTCATAATTCCGATTAACATTATGTGACTGTCCTCTGTATAGCCAAAACTGCACTAATTCTCTGCCTAAATTCTTACCATTCCCAGAATTACTTAGAAGTCTAAATTTGAATTCTCTGTGATCTAAGGTAAATTCAGCTGTGAAACACTGTAAAATTTAAAAAGCAAGTTACTTGTTCCCAAGATACCACTTCACAGGTTAAATATTCCTATTCCAATAAGGAGGACTAGAGGAACAGAGAGAAAGCAAACAACAGCAAGATGGAAGCCCAGTGGATCAAACATTAGATTTTGTATCTCCATGTCCAGTATCTGGAGCACATGATGGTGAAGTGACATCCTGACAGCATGCACAGCCCTGCTGTTTGTAGCCCATGTGGTCTCTCTCTTGGACTAATTTATTTGTCTGCAGCTTTTCATAGTGGATGTTCCACATTTCTGGTACCTTCAACTATGTGGGTCCTCACTGCTACTTTGGCTTTATTCTCACAGTTTAAGGTATCATCCTTAGAAGGAGTTCTGTCAGGGATTCTAATACTGTGACACATTTTTCTGGCCTCTCAGCCCTTTCATTAAAATCTCTGACCTCGTGACTCTTGCATTCCATATACCTGAACAACCACCATCATGAGAACATGTCACCAGCTTGCGCACCTTTGGATCATTGTTGAAGTGACATACAAATGCCTAGACAGTTAAATACAATGAACTGAGTCACAGGGATCAAATTCCTTAGGATGCTTTCCTTGAACAAGGGGACCAAAGGCTCTTTTTCAAAAGAAAATGTATCATGATATGATTTTTCACATTAGAAAGTGTTTCCCATACATATTAATGAGGTTAAAGACCAGTAACTTATGAAAACTCCAAAAAAATCAGAACTAATGATGAAATTCAAAAATACATATAGAATAACAAAACATTTAAAGAAGAGTAACAATGAGTATTTCTTATATGAGGATATCTTACCAAGCACTAAAATAATAATATACCCATAGGAAAAAAGTCCCAGATTAGAATAAAAGAAAAAAATTAACAATAAATATATAAAAACTAAACTCATTTCTGACAAAATGTATACAGATTACAACACCAATATTACATGATCATAGATTGACAAATTTTTGAAATATCATTAATATGAATGATGTTAATAGGAAGGTTAGTTGATACAGACTCTAAATTTTAGTATAATTGTTAAAAGTTTTGTCTTTTTTATCCTGATTACATTTCTAGAATATTTATTAAATGAAAGAAAATGTTCAAGGATGTTTTCAAAATATTATTATATTGAAACATTTATAAAAGCATTTAAATTGTAATTTAAATATGAGCCCAGAAAATATGGAGTTATAAACCCACACTTTCTTTAAATTCAGCTTTATCTGTAAAATGTGAAATTTAATGATTTTAACGGGATTTCACATCCATGTGTTCATGTGATGCAGTGGGTACTGTTACTCTACACTGTGGCATTTATGATGCAGACAACTTACTAGGATTAGGATTCATGACCTAAAACTTGCTAAGATATTTATATTATATTAGTCATTTAATATTTGCTTAAGCTTTCCTCTACATAAAATGGGATAGTACTTGCTATTTTGAGAAGGAAAATTTCTAAAAGTCTGTGAGGCAATTCTTCATAGAAGATTGCCAATAACATTATTTTGTATTCTGTGCATGAGTACTTTTTTAATCTTCAAACCCATTTTCAGAAAATCTATTATCTATTGTGCTTTGGAAACATTTTATACCTCTTCATCATAACAGAATGTCTCCCTATGAGCCACTTCTTGCTTTGATTTTATGTTAATCATTCATTTGAATTACATTGTTTAATATAATTTGCTTTTGAATTAGTGTATCTGGAAACACCCAGTTTCAATCTAAGTTGCTTCCTATGCTCAATATTGTATTCTCAGAATTCAGCCTAGTTGACACATATGATTTGTTGACCCATTTTCGGTACATAGTATTCACAGAATAAGCATATGCTGGTTAATTCATTCACATTAATAATGATGGTATTTAAATTTAGTTCCACAGTTTTTGGATATTACAAAATTTCTGCTGCATTCGTTTTTATACCTCCTTATGTGCCTATGCCAGAAAGTCCCTATCCATCTTACTAGAGTTGGACTTACATGTAGTAATGCATTCATGATATGTGACTTCACTGGTTCTGTTGTTTCAATATTAACTCTGTTGATGTTCTAGAGAATTAACAGTACAGGGACTGGCCCTCATACAGATACCGCTTTCTAAACACACACACACGTGCACAAACACACACACACACATGCATGCACACATGCAAGCACATATGCACTTGAAAGTTACAAAGACATCCCTATTCAATTTATAACATTAAAAGCAGACATTTTTGCACTTTTTGATGGAATATCTCTTTTCCACCCAAGTTAACACATCTATACCATAAAATGGAGTATTCTAATGATACTTTTGTACATAGAACCGGACTGTTTCATCTAGCTAATGTATTTAACATTTTAGGTTAACACTACAATCTTCTCTTCTCATGGTTCTTCTTTTCCCCACTCATAGTTAAGCTTTAAACCTGAGGTAAAAGAAAAGATAATATCTCAAATGACCACACTTTGGCAAAGTTATTTTCTTTGTTAAATCATAGTATCATTAATTCATCATTTGCAAAATCATCGATGATACATTCTCCATTAGTTCAAAAAACCCAGTCAACTCTAAGTAGCTCAACTGCTACTTAAACTCCTACCACTGCTAGCATTTCCATTTTATTTGACTGCTTTATGGTATATATTGAGTGGGTTGTACCTGAATTCTGGTTTTGTTTTAATGGTACCAAGAAATGTGCTCAGGTTTATAAATTACTGCAGCAGGAAAAAAAATTAAACAATTTTACCATAGAGTAAGGTAAATAAATCATTTTCACATCATGTTTTCAGTATTCTTTCTTTCAAAAAGTATATATAGCAGGCTCTTTCTGGAATATTAGCACATTATTCTCTGGGTGAAAATTAAAAAGTAATGAAGGAAATGGTTCAGGTATTACTAACTGGATTTGAGCATGATAATTGGCGGGCAAGAGAATATATGACTACTAATAGCAAACTTTGTATGATTTCTTTTGTTAGGAAATGTGTGACACTTTAATTTCTCTGATTCTTTGAAAGACTGTCTTCTATACTATCAACTGAGGGAAAATATTTATATAATATTTCTTGAACTACTTGAAAATTATTTTATTTGGATATGTATTCATTGTAGAAAGAGAAAAATTTACATAAAAAATTTATCTTTAGCTAAAAATAATTATGCTATTTTGGTTTAGCTGAATTATAGCCAGTAACAAGTTTTAACAGAACAAATGAAAATAACAGACATCATTTCAGAGTTTAAACATGAGAAACAATAATATTCGTATTATAAACTATGAAAATGGGTATATGATTTTTTGAGTCTTTCCTCCAAGGGATACTACAGATGTGGTATAGATTTGCATTGAATATGTAGGAGAAATAAACACTATGAAATCTATTCCTGATTTAGCAGAGATGGATTTCATGCATGCTTTGTGGCAGACAAATGTATTATAAAGTACAAACCAGGTGATAAAGTGTAATGGCAGAATAGCTGATTACTACTGTGATTACAAAATAAGATAAATAAAATCAATATTGTTTCTATTTATAAACCATGGTAAATGTGATGCTTGATTGAAAGATCTTACATAAATTAGTTTTATTTTTTTATACAAGTGCTAAGCATTACTTTATTAGTGCATGTTTGCAGTATATAGCAGTTGTATTAATTGTTGAAAGTTGGTTCATGTATATAATACCTCTTAATTCTTTACAACTTTTACTATTATTTCTAGATCCATTTTTAAGTTACAAAACATGTATCTCATTGATCCTATTTGTACTTTATTTTACTCTGTAAATTACATATACTTTGGTATTCTCATGTAAAGTAAACCATGACATATTTAAGCATATATATTTGCTTCATTTCATTCAAAATTGTGGTCTCAAGGTGCATCCATTTTCCTACAAATGACACAAAATTATTCTTATCATTTATTTGTGAGTAGTACTCCATTGTATATATATATATATATATATATATATATATATACCATATTTTGTTTATCCATTCATCTGTCAATGGACATGTAGGGCTCTTCCAAGGTTTAACCATTATTAAAAGAACTAAACATTTGATTTGAGGCTAAAATGATATAGGATATGTTACTCCTCAAATCTCTGAAAGTTCCATCTTTAAAATCAAGTTTTTCTTTCTGCGTTGTTACCTCATGGTTCCATAATGACTCCTTGTAGCTAAACTTATCTGTATTTCCAGGATGAAGAAAGGAAACGGAATTATGACTAAATTTTCCCTTCAGATGAACATTTTTCCAGGAGAATCTCCTGGTAATTCTTATTTTATCTTATTTTTCAAAATAATTTATAGCACAGATATTTTTGTTTCTATATTTTGAAAGGTTATAATTATTAAACAAGATGGCCTGAAGGGCTTCATGTAAATCATGTTAGTAAGTTTACTTTTTCAAGAATCAAAAAGAAAACTCAAATAGTATATTGAAGGTGTAACAAACAAAATGGAGTGAAAAAGAAAGAAGAGCTAAGGACTCATTATAAACAGAAATCACATGGATGTATTTGAAATATCCAAACTGAATAGAATAAATGTGGTTTTCAAAATGAAGACTGAAAATAACATAGGCTAATCTATGCTATGCATCATTTTAGTGGCCTAGAAAAATAATCTTAAAAATTTTATGAGGATGGGATAGAAAGTGTGGTATAATGAAGCTGAGCAAATGTTCTAACTTGACCTGCTTTGTTAGGTTAGGATTCCTTACAAAAACAGATTTGATATTTTATTTATCATATCTTTATTTGCTTTAAAAGATAAGATTCAGAGACTCAAGGATTACTTAATTCATGTAAATTGAATCTCATATATAATGTTAGAACCATGGTTCACATATATGTGCAACAAACACCAAGTCACTTGTGAAACTGGGATACATTAAAAATGTAAATAATATTGAAATTAGATTTGTAAAATAATTCACAAGAAATCTATTATGTGTTATAGAATACTAAGCCATTTGAGCTATATCCATATCTATAGAAGTAGGCCTTAGGAAGGAAAGCTATGTTATATAATATTTTAGACACAAATTCAAGAAATAATCTGGTAAATTTTAAATACATAGGTAGGTAGAAAAAATACAGTTAAGGGTTCCCCCCACCCAAATTGCATTTAAGTGTTCATAGTCTCACAGCTGATAATGTCTCATCTATAGTCTTTTCCCATTTTTTTCTCCTGTAAAATAGTAGCAAGTTTAAACAGAATCCAAACGTCCACATTATTTCAACTGTAAATAGTTAAATACAATTTGTAATTGGTTAGACTCTCTTTTGTAAAACACAAATGGAATTCCAGTATTATACAGTGCCTTAATATATCCTAAAATGAACTACTTGATATCACCTAATTTACAGGGAAGTTTCTAATTTCCTTGAATGTGTTATAAATGAATTGATTGTGTCAGAATCCAAAGTTTGATAACTTTATTGGAATGATACAACTTTATAGCTCTTTTAATCTCATTTAACTCTTTTTTTAAAAATTTTTTTGGAGTTTCATTCTCTCTCCCATCCTTATCCTAAACAACCACGCAACTACATTTTACTAAAAATGAAGCCTCTGATCTTCATCAATGATGAGAGCACCTGTAGCCCTTTCAACACATTCTTGATAACTACAAGTTCTGCCCTCAGTTCATAGCTATTCGAAGTCTGACATGCTCCAAGTAAAAAGAATTGTTTGAATAGTATTTTTAATCTCTATTATTATTTATATTTAAGATTTTACACACTCATAGGCTGGCTTCTTGGAATCTGACTGGATTATTGGTGCTATAAGTTGTACTAACCGGTGGGGCCTGGTTAAAACAGCGGTCACTTGGACCTGGCTTGGAAGGGTTTATCTCCTCTCTGGCTCCTCCCTTTACCATCTCTGCTTTCTGTCTGCTATGCATGAGCATTACTCCTCTGCAGTGTACCTCTGCCATGTATCCCTGCCTTGGAGGAGGCTGACACTCTGGACTGAGACCAACAGAAACTGTGAAGTAAAATAAGCTTTTCTGTTATTAAATTATGGCTGTCAGGTATTGTGTTAAAGAAATGAGTGACTGAGACAGATTCTGGTACTGTTTCACTTCTGAAGCACAATATGCAGCACCCACAATTTTAAAAAGGAGAGGATCATTTTGGCTCGTTTCCATCCATTGTCAGCTGGCTCAAAGACAGCATGGCAGGGTATATGGGTATGGCAAAGGAAAAACGGCTCATGACTTGGTGGCCAAGAACCAGAGAGACCAAGGGGAGGAAATTTAAATGCTTCTCATTGCCCAGCCTCTTTTAGTCAGGTCCCAATCCTACAGCAAGTCTACCTATGTCCACATGAATCACTTTGGAGACATTTAGTTACACAGCATAACGTTCTGCCCCTGAATAACACAATTCATCCGTCTCTAAGAATTGTCCAAATTTTAGTAAGTGTAGCATAGTTGATATGTGCCAGTTCAAAGTCCAGATATTCAAGGAAAACTCTTACTGTCAACTCCTAAAAATTCAAAAAGAAAGTTACACACTACTAAAATACAGTGGTACATGGTAAACATCCCCCATATTCCAAAAGGGAAGAATGAGGAGATAGAAACCAATGGAACTGAAACAAAATACTGAAACCCAAAATACTGAATCAGAGCTACTAATCCTTAGCTCTCAATCTAACATTCATGGAAGTTGTAGCTAGATTTGAACTTTGAAGGATTAGGGCATCATTTTTCCTACAACATGACTGGTGGACATAAATACGATGGCTTCTCTCTTTGGGTGAATATATTCATTTCTTGTGAATTTGCTCAGCATTCCATCTTGCTTCCTTCTCCAACTTCTTGGAGTCTCCGTTGTACTTTTGACTTTATTGTCAAAGCACTATCCCCTGCCCTGTTAGGGGCACGCTGGTTGATCTCTAAGTCTTTAAAATGTATTTTCATATATCATTTAGTATCAGTAGGGTGTACTGACAAATACATGTTTAAGTGACTATATTGTGTGAACATAGGAGAGTATACTAATACAGCAAAAGATTGCTTTGACATATTTTCAAATATAACTCATGCTGTTTATCATTGACTATTGTTATGCAATGAATGGATGTCCATGTTGTTTTTAATTTTTGAGAAATATTAAATTTCAAAGTAATCTAATTGATCAACTTTTGTGATATGTGTTTTGTATCTAAAAATATGTTGGCCAACCTTATGATTACCAAGATGTTTTCCTATGCTTCCTTGGTTTAGTTTTTACCACTCAGTCTAAAACTTATTTCAAGTTTTTCTTTGTTTACAGTGTTAGGTGGGGAGCAATATTAATTTCATTTCACATATAATAGCTTATTGTTTAGTACAATTTATAGAAAATACTACACTTTAACTCTTTATATTATGTTGAATGGTAATTGTCTATGGGGGTCTATTTCTTATCTTCTCTGAATAAACATTTAATTTATTATAGATCTGTTGAAATTCTTGAGATCAATTAGTGTAAGATCACCATTTTTTCTTTTTGAAAGTGACTTTATTTTATATCCTTTATATTTCCAAATGTAGTTTAGAATTAATATGTGATTTACCATGTTATGTGCACACACAAACACACAGTTTCAGGAATACAATGGCATTTTTTGTAGTTTTTAATCAATTTTACAGAATTTATATCTCAGTAGTATTTGTTCTCTTAATCAGTAAATGTGTCTTTCTATTAAACTGAGATCTTCAAATTTTCTTAGTAGTACTTTGTGTTTTCTTGCAGAAAATTAGTCATTCTTCACTAATATTTTCCTAAGTATTTTATGTGTCCAATTCTTCTGTAAGTAATTTTATTGAATTTCTCATTGTTTATTCCTAGAACACAGAAATGTCACTGAATTTGTTTGTTAGCTCTCCTGAAACTTTAACTAATTTATTCACTTATTTATGTATTTAATTTATTTTAACTTTCAAAAGTCTGTTTCTTATATCCTTTTATAATTTTGTGTCAGTTGAATACAAAATAATTTTTCTTGATACTGCTTTCTTCATTTTTTAAAAACTCTGCTTTTCTCATTGTTATTTTTAAACTGTATGGTGCTTTCACTTTTACTTATATTCTGCTATTATTTCATGGTTTTCACTCTTTGTGTTTATTTTTCTCTTCTAGTATTTTTAAGGTGGGAAACTGGATCATAGATTTTAGGACTTTGTCTTTTAAAACTGTAGTAATTAAGTATATAATTTTTTCTTTAAACTGTACTAAATTTATATATGTTTTTATTTTATCATTTAGCTCAATAAATGTTCAAGTCTACTTTGACCTATAAATTCTTCATTGCATATTACATAATTTCAAATATTTGTTGTATTAGCTATAATTGTATTATAGATTGCTATAGTTTTAAATTTAAAGTGAATGTCATGAAATTATCTACTAGATTGAAGTTTCAGTTTTTGAAATGTATCAATAACTAGTTCATGAACATTGATGAGACTTTTATTACTGACCATTTCCCAGTGCTGCATATGGTGCACATACTTTAATTTGATAATTAATGTTAATGCCTTCTACATCTCTATGTTTGTTAACTTGTTCTATCATTTACTTAGAGACATTATGGCATGATATTTGTCTATTTCTTCTTCAAAGTTCACATTTTTTGCATCAGAATTTTGAAAATCTATGTATGTACATATTTAGAGTTACTCTTTTATTGAATTTTTTATTATATTGAAGTATCTCTCTTCTTCCATTTTTACTGTCTTAAATCTTACCTTATCTAGCATTAGCATATTTTTCTAGTGCACTTTCTACACTATATCATTTATTAGACTTCTAATTTATTTGATTTTTTGAAAGCACTCATTTTGCAAAAGGCAAATGATTGAATATTGATCTTTTAGCTGTCTCAGAATATCTGTCTTCAGTAGAAGCAGTTAGATAATTTATCCATAATGTGATTTTTTAATAAACTGGTTTAAAATTTTATGTGCTTTGTGTTTGTCCCTTACTGAAAAGTACTAAGAATTTTGTAAAGACTCTTTTTATAATCTGTCTCTGATTTATGTTTGTTATTTGTTCTAGATGATAGTTTATGTAATAGCTTATAACCTGAAACTTGCATAGTCTTGGGTTTCAGTTTCCTTAGGATAGATTAATAAAAATATCTAATGTTTCCTAATCTCCCATAACACCAAATGACACAAATTCAACTATTTTCTCTGTTTAACCTCTTACCAGAGCTTTGTAAAGCTTTAATTATCTATTTACCTATTTATTTACCCAGTTAATCTATTTATTTTTTGAGAGTCTAAAACCTGCATTCTAAGATGTGGTTTTAACTTTTCAAATACTGCCTTCTGTGTTTCATTTCAATGACTATGATGTTGATTATGTAAATGTTAACAAAGACTAAGTTAGTTAAATCTCTGACATCCTCACCACTGAATGACCTCTAATATATCTGCTTCTCCTCCATCTCCATAGCAGTTACTCTATCTGAAGCCTGATGATCCTGTAGATGCCCCCAGCACATTCCTTGAGCAGGGATTTCATGGGGACATTCCACATCCATATATTGAACTTCATTCATGCTATTTCCTCCTCTTCATTTCCCTCCTAAGCCAGACGACAGCCACATTAGGTTGACCAAAAGGAGAATAAGTATTTCTGCAACTTCTCTGGATTGGCCCTGCCAGGCATTAGTTTACTGGGTTATAGCAAGGTAATTTTTTCTAAGCAAGAGCCAGGGCGAATACAAAGTCCACTTGTGATCTCATTTATCTCAGCCTTAATGCCTGCTGTTCTGTTGTTGACAAATTCTTTTTAAAAATTCTCAATAGTTTTTTTTTAGAATTATTTCTTTTTTATACAAGGAGATATCAACTAGCAAAAGTCTTTGTTCCTTTTATGCACTAATGTTTCTGATGTTTTGGGAGTAAGATATCCAGGTATATAAGATTAAATTTTTGTGTATTTTATTTTAGTGCAATGTTAGGTGTCCAATTTCCAGTTTAATTAGGTTTCTTTTAAGGATAATTTTAATCCAGAGAAAGTTAGTAAAAGTTCATCTTTTTAACGGTTATTTAGCTTGGTGTCATTTTCAGAAGCATAATTGTTGTATTTTTAAATTTTATTTTATTAGAAATATTTGCAATACATGAATCTCACATTTTTCTTAGAAAATACGTACCTGTAAACAATACTTTCTTGCTGGAGATTTAGCTCAGTGGTATAAGTGCCTGCCTGGCCAGAGCAGGGTCATGAGTTCAATCTGCAGTACTGCAAAAAACAAAACAAAACAAAGAAACAAACAAAAAACCCCACAATACTTTATGATTTTTCCTTTACCTTCCCACTCACTTCCATCTCTCAGTCTCTAAAATACCTTTCCACATTTTCATTACTATTATTAAATTGATTTTATTACATATATATTTTCATTTATTATGAATATTTGCACCGTGTGCTTAAGATCTGAAATCTTTATATTTTCCCTTTACCAGCTCTGCACCCCTCATCCTCAGGTTCTTGAACTCTTTCCTCAATGTTGAAGATTTATCTTCCTGTTTGCTTTCATCAGTTTTTTGCTCTTTTATGTACTTTGTGTTACTCAAATGAAGGAAAATTTACAGTATTTAAGCATGTGTATCTTGTTTATTTCACTTGTTTTCCAAGTGCATACATTTTTCAACAAATATCTTGAATTTATATTTAATAGTAAGTTGATATTCTATTATGTATAGATACCAAATTTTCTTTAACCATTGTTCTATTAATGGACATATGGGATGCTTGGACTTAACTGTTATGAAATGTGCTGCTATAAACATTGGGATGTGTGTGTCATTGTAGTATGATGTTTGTAGCTCTTTTGGGAAGATTAGTAGGAGAAGAATAGCTGGAACAAATAGAATATCTATTTTTAAATTCTTTGAGATGTTTCTATACTGATTTTCATAGTGATTATACTATTTTACATTATCAACAACAATGTAGAAGAATTCCATTTTCTACAAAATCGCATCAACTTTTTTTTGTTTGATATGTTGATGATGGTCATTCTTGGTGGAGAAGAATGGAAACTCAGTGATGTTTTCATTTGCACACTCTAATAACCAGTAATATTCAACATTATTTCATATATTTATTGTTAATTTGTACTTCTGAAACATGTTTATTCATTTCCATTGTCATTTTTTATTGGTTCTTTTATTGTGAGGTTTAACTTTTTGAATTCTTTATATATTTCAGATATTATCTAAGGAATATCTAGAAATTATTTTTTCTCAGTCTGTAGATTATCTCTTTACTCTGCTGATTATTTACTTTGTTGTAAGAAGATTTTTAGTTTGATATAATCCCATTTGTTGATTCTTGTTTTTATTTCTTGTGCAATTGAAGTTCTATTTAGAAAGTCCTTGCCTAAACCTAAGACTTCAAGTGCTTTACCTACTGCATCTTCCAGTGGGTTCATTGTCTCTGTCTTAATATTTAGATTATTAATCTTTTTTAAATTTAGTTAAGTGCATGGTAGGGATATGGGTTTGGCTTCAATTTTCTGCACACAGATAGCCAATCAACATCATTTGCTAAAGAGCTTGTCCTTTGTCCAACATATGGTTTTTGCCCATCTGTCAAAGATCTAGGTGAATTTGTCTGAAATGGTTTTCACAGCCTCTATTGTCTTCCATTGATTCATGTGTCTGTGTTTGTGGCAATATTATTCTGTTTTGGTCACTGTTGTTTTCTAATGTAACTTCAAGCCAGGTATTGTGATATCACTTGCTCTGCTTTTGACCCTAAAATTGCTTTTAAAACTCTGGGCCTCTTTAGGTTCTATATGAATTTTAGGATTGTTTTTCTTAGTTTTGTGAGAAATACTATTGCTAGTTTGATTGGGATCAAAAGAAATCTCTATAACAGTTTGGGAGTATGACCATTTTAACAATATTTATTCTACCTATCCAGGATCAAGGAACATCTTCTCATTTTCTGATGTCCTCTTCAATCTCTTTTTATAGAATACTGTATTTTTCACTATAGAAGTCTTTCATCTCTTCATTACATTAATTCTCAAGTATATAATTTCATTGTGAGTGGTACTGATTTCTTCATTTCTATCTCATTCAGTGCATTATTGGTGTACATGAATGCTATTGATTATTTTGTGTCAATATTGTACCCTGCCTGCTGTATTGAAAGGTCCTTCTATGCTTATTTTCCTCAAAGTTTTAAGCACAAAGGAAATTGAATTTTGTCAAATAGTTTTTCCACATCTCTTGAAATGCTATGTGTTGTCTAACCTACCTCCTGCTTTTGTATTATTGATTTGTGTGTGTTGATCCATCTTTGCAACCCTGGTATGAAACCTACTTAGTCATGATGTATGACCCTTTTAATGAGCTGCATCTTTTTGCCAATATCTACTGAGAATTTTTGTATCTATTTTTATAAAAATGATTGGTTTGTCGTTTTCTTTTATATTTGGGTCTTTTTCTTGAAGGAATCAGGGCAATATTGCCCTCTAGAAATAAATTTTGAGGCACTGCCACCCTTTCAGTTCAATTAAAGAGACTAAGGAGTATTGGTAATGTAATATTCTTAAAGTTGTTGTAGAATACAGTACTGAATCCATTAGGTTCTGGGTTTTTCTAATTAACTATTTATTTATTTATTTATTTTTACTGGGGATCGAACTCACGGCCTCAGGCTTGCCAGACAGGTGCTTATGCCACTGAGGTAAATCTTCAGCCCAGTAATTTCTTTTTATTTCACCCATGATTTATTGCTTTTTCTTGGATAAGTTCTGGTTTGCTATAGGAGCAGTCTCATTATATTCCAAAAATCGTTCAATTTCTTCTTTGATCTGTTCTGTGACTCATTGAGTTTCAAGATTGTGTTATTAAGTTTCCACGTGCTTCTAAATCTTCAGTAGTTTCTTCTGTGATAGATTTCTAGTTTTATTGCACAATGATCTAGTAAACATGTGGTTATTTTTTATTTTATTTATTTTTTTAATCGGTACTGGGGATCGAACTCAAGACTGCGCTTGCAAGGCAGGTGCTTATGCCACTGGGATAAATCCCCAGCCCCTAATTTTTAAAAATTATTTTATGTTTATTTAAGTATATTTTATGGAATAACATGTGGTTCATTTTGGACAAAATCCTGTGTAATAGGATGAAGAATGTGTAATAATATGAGTAGGATAGAACACTCTATAGATAACTGTCAGGTCCAATTATTCAAGGCTGGCTCAGCACTATTTTTCTTTATCAATTTTTTGTTTAGTTGATCTCTGTCTATTTGCTAAAGCGAAGCATGAAGGACACCCGCTATGATTATATTAGTGTTTATCTTTTATGTCAAGCAGTATTTGTTTTATGAAGATAGGTTCTTTGCTATTTGATGTATGTATATAATTCTCGAATATGCTTTCTTCTTGCTGCATCATTCCCTTAATTAGTATATAGTGACTTTTTTCTCTCTTCTGATCTGGTTTAGTTTGAATTATGCTTTGTCAGAGTCGAATTGTTAGCCCTACTGGTTTCATGGTCATGAAATATGGTTTTACATTTTTTGCTTTTGGTCTTCAAATATCTTTTTGGATGATATGAATTTTTTTTAATGCAACAGATTTTTGGGTTCTGTTTCTTGAGTCATTCTGCCAATCTGTATGCTTTAACTGGGCAATAAAAATTATTATTGAAATGTGTTCATTTGTTCCTATCATTGAACTCTTTTGTGGGTGAGTACTTTGTTTTACTTTTCACTCTCATTTATCTGTTCATCCTTTTGATGTGTTTAACCTTTCTTGATTTTTGGATTCATTGGTCTCATCATCTTTCCCCCAGATATTTCTGAATTGTTGATTGGTTGTTCATAAATCTTTAGTTGTGCTTTTTCATGGAATGTCCTTATTTCCTTCTTTATTTTAAAAGAAAATTTTGCTGGGTATTCTAATTTGGGTTGGAGGTTGTTCACTTTTGAGGCCTTAAAATATGTCACTCTATACTTTAAAATTTGTTTTAAAATGTCTCTGTAATTTAATGGGTTTACCTTTATAAGTGACATATTTGCTTTTCTATCGCAGATCATAAAATTCTAGGGTTTTTTCCTCCATTTTTATTTGTTCTGTTTGGAAATCTGTGATTTTATTTATAATTTATAGTTGGAAGATTTTTGAATTGTTCTTTTAGAGGCATCTTCTGGACTTATTTATAATTCTAATATTTTTTGCTTTCCATCTTGCTAAACTATGTGTTTTCCTTTATGAATTACTTTATTTACATCATACTTCCATAATATAATTCTATTGTTTGATTTTTATTTAATTTGGCATCCTATGCTCTGAACTCTCTTTTGCTCACTGCTTAGAAACAATTCAGAGATTTTCTTGTGTGCTTGATGTTTCTACTAGCAGGCTTTTAAGTAGTTTCTGGAGCTGTATGGGCAGCTTTACACACTCTGCCATATGAGGTTGCCTTGTGGTTGTCATATTCCATCATCCTTAACTTGAAATGCTGGTGTTACTGTTTTTTGTTGTTGAACACTTGTGCAAGTCACAATCTGTGTGAAATGCTTTGAAAGGATTTCCAACCTTGTTTTTGGAGAACTTGTTCTGTAAGTCATCTGTTTCTCTATAAAATGAAGAATTTGAATTTGATGATATAAGAATTCCTTTAAACTGTTTATGATTGTTGAAATTCTTTCAGAAGTAGAAATTTAAAGCTACTCTTCTTCTATTGCAATTAACAAAACAAGCTAAACTAAACATGATCAATAGCCTTTTACCCTAATTCCTAAGATTAACACCTTAGAAAAGATTCCTTCTATTTTTCATAGTCCTTTCCATTGGAAAATATACTAAAAACATATTGCTTAATTCAAACCCAGAGAGGTTTCAATGTATAACTTTGTTAAATTTATATGTGGTCTTCAATTATTTGATTTTCCAGATATATTTACTGTATTATATAAATTGTTTTTCCAGTTATGAGATTGAAATATGTCTCTGTTTCTATTGACTCTTGCTCTGTCCTTTTATGAGCATCATCTTCCAAGTAACCTTGAAATTTGTTTTCCACCTTCACTTTTTTAAATGAATATTGTGTTAGTCATTAATTCTAGAGATCACACTGCCCAGAAGCTTACACCATCTATTACATTCTTTACCGAAATAAATTTGAAATACTTATTACAGTGTAATTGTCATTCAGATATATGTCAATTTACCTTTACAGCTAACTTAAACTCACAGCATTTGACAAATATGCCCCCTTTCTCTTTCCTAAAATAGACTAACTTCTATGGTCAACACTCCTGTCTTTCTTTTTTTCACATATTCATTGGGACTGGGAATGTGTTTCACTGATTTATTCTTTTAATAGTCCACAAGGCATCATTCAGTTCATAGACTCATTTTCCTTAAATAACTCTAAGTAAAGATAATTTTTTACGTCTTTGCCCTTTGAAGTTTTGTTAGTTTACTGCCTTTTTATGTGTTTCTTTGTTAATTTTCATACCTATTGCCTACGAAGAACATGAGATACATTACATTTTCCTTCTACCTCTGCATACTAATGATCTCACTTAGTGTTAACAAAAATGTGGGAAAACTGATTCTTTCTGTACAATTTTAAAGATGAGGAAAGTGAATATTTAGAAAGTTAACAACTTTAATAGTCATTCTACTTTCAGAAATCATTGACGATATGAGAGACTTTAAATTCAAGTTCTTTAAATACACACACACACACACACACACACACACATATATATATATATATATATATATATATATATATATATATATGCTATTTGTTGGTTTATTTATTTTTTGTAGTTGTGGTGATCAAACCCAGGGTGTTGTGCTTGCAAAGCAAGAACTCTATCACTGACTCTACCTCTGAGCAAAATTTCCAGCCCCCCCCTCCATGGTTTATTTTGTTTCATTTGTGGTAACTTTGGCATCTCTTTATCATAAAGAGGAATTTGTAGAAAGAGTAGGTGTTTCTCAAAATAAAAGTCACTGCTTAGAAACAATTCAGAGATTTTCTTGTGATACGTGATATACTACTAAAGTGATATGAACTGTAACAAATTCCTATCATTTGTTCCCTGAAGAATGATAATTATTTCATCTATCTTCTAGGTATCCTACAAAATATTGTTGCATATGAGAGTTATACAAAATATGAGATATAGTTTCTATTTTCTACAAAATCATACTTAAATTGAAATATTTGATAGACATTAATAGAAATAAAACATATATTTCTCAATTCAATGATTTTAATTGTTTTTACTACTGAATAAAACCCACAATAAAAATATTTGCATTCATTGTATGGGAAAAATGAGAAAAAATCTTCCATTATAACTACAAAAGTTCAAGCAAAGTAAACAGAATGAAAACAAAGGAGAAAATAAGTTTGAATAAGAAGTAAAGAATAAATTAAACATACACATAAGCATTTGTGCATAATACATGCAAGTAACATTGGGATGCTTTAAATACCAAAGAGAAATAGACAAGCTGGTGATGGGTACTAGCTGGTGACTAAGGAGTGTGAAAGACTCATTCAACAGAAAGTTCAGTCTTACTTTTGCTCCTTTTTTCTCTAAAACATATTTTGATGAACAAGTGATGTCTTGCCACATGAGAAGTACATGATGCTGAATGTTACATTATCACAACTCAGGAAAAGTTCTCTCTCCCTCTCTCTCTTTCTCTCTCTCTCTCTCTCTCTCTCTCTCTCTCTCTCTCTCTCTCTTGCTTTCTCTCTGTATCTATCATCTATCTATCTATCTATCTATCTATCTATCTATCTATCTATCTGGGATGTGGGTGATCACATCTTCCAGAAATAAGAGATTATAAAGGAGTTTTTATCTGCCATGGAGGAGAAGAAAAAGGCTGAGGAATCACTTCAAATGAGATTATATAGTTGTGTAAAATGCACAAAATTTTGTAGCAAAGCAGCACCCAAATAAAGACATAGCAATAAGTGGGATGAATCTGATTAATGACAATGCAAGGTTACATTTTCATAAAATCCTCAAAAGGAGGTAAAAGCAAGTGTACCTGGATAGGTTCCTTGTTAAGACTCTATGAAAAGAAAAGTATTCCATTAAGCCAATTGATAGTAGGAACTCTGCTAGTGATAGTGAAATGTCATCCTACAAAAATTCTTCCTCTCTTGTCTTCCTCACACCAGCCATGAAAGTTTTCAAAGGAAAGTTCAGATAAACATGTTTATTTTTCTTCATATTGGATTCTTGCAAATGATATTTTCTTTACTATATTGTATATCTTTTAGTATTATAATCACCTTATGTGAATATTTTTAAGTTGTGGCACTAATCATCTGAGTTCTCACTATTTCTTATGGTGAAATTCACTTTGATGTACAAGTGCATTGGATTACAGGTATATTTTCAGAATAAATTATGCTTGTAAACCAAGGTTTTCTTGTAGGTGGAAGTGTTGCATTTGTTCAAGGGACTGAAGTCACAAAGGATACTCCCTGTTTAGCACTCATTTTTGTTTATGCATCAGACTCTTGTGGGTTTTTGCATACACACAGTGTTATTCAGATTTGCCCTACATAGCATCTAAATGAAGATGATTATATTATTTAAAATGTATGTTTTAACTTGAACTTTTAAGCAAAATGTCATTTTTCACATCATTTTATTCAATGCCTTTTGCAAAAGCTGCCATTTTAGGATTGTAAAAAGAGCTCTTTTCCAGAAGTGTATTTTTACAGAAGTCATGACAAAGAAATTTACTAAAAGAACAATTATTATGTGATGTAAGCCTATTTGAAATAAACTATTACAAAAACTAAAAGTTCAGGGATTGAATTTTAAAAAGCTCATGTGAATATTTCTGGATATACCTTAGTTAATTTATATTATATTAATATTAATAAAATTGCTTTCTCTTACAATGGAAATTATCTAAAAGTTGTCTTATGTAAATGTTTAAAAGTACTACGGCATGTCATTACTAATGGTGAGGAGGTATTTGACACAGCTAAGACAGCTACACTGCTACTTATGAAGTTTGTTAGACAAATGTGCTGACAGTTTTGTCTCATTTTTATTGTGTTCTATCTTACAGTAATTCCAATGCTTCCATAAAGACAAACATTCTATGTCATATATTATGAGTTACCGTACAATTTTCTTAAGAATTAACATGGATTCTTGCCAATTCAAATTCTAAAAAGAAAAAAATAGAAAAATAACACCAAATTAAAGTTTTAAATAATTAAGTAAGGGCTGGGGATTTAGCTCAGCAGCATAAGCGCCTGCCTTGGAAACACACGGTTGTGAGTTTGATCCCTGGTACTGATTAAAAAAAAATAAAATTAAGTAAATCACAATTTTCTGTTTGCAAATTAAACTAAAGTTAAAAATTTGCGAACTGTATCACAAATAGCTATTCATGTGGAAAATTTTAACAAAAAGAGAGGGTTATTTTTACGTAAAACAAATTTAGAAATATTTCCTTTCCCCCTTTGAAGATTCATAGTGTATTTTATTATATTAAAAGATATGCTAAATCGGGTTCCTAAAAAACTTGCTATGCTTTTTTAATCCAATATTTCCAAAACTCATTTTAACTACAAAGAACCTTAGCATATTGCATTGAAATACTGTTCTCCAAAAAAAGTCATGGCTAAATACGAAACTGGTGAAAATTTGAAGGACTGTCTGTCCTTCAATTCAAGTCCTTGGATAATTTTGTTCACAATAGATTATTTAGCAATTTGCACATTCAAGTTTCAGAAGAATGTTTAACTACCAAAATTGTGAAATGCTTGTGTTTTATCAGGAGACAAACTGCAGCCTTTCCAGCCACCATCTGCTTTTGAAATAAAGTTCTGTTGGAACATAGTTACATACAATTCCTTATTTTCTATGGCTGCTTGGAGGCCATAACTTCAGACTTAAGAAATCTATCAAGTCTAAAATACAAAGTAACTAGTGCTTTACATAAAAAGGTTTGCTCACAACTGATTCATATATTTTTAATAGCCACTCAATCACAACATGACTTTGTCATGATATTTTAAAAATTAAAACTTAAAATAATAACACAGGCAATGTATATTAGACAGGGTTAGACCTAGATATATTTTCATTAGGGCTAAGTTATTATTTAGTTGAAAAATTCTAAGACAAAAAATTTTACCAATTTCTGCCACAGTCAATTGCATATGGCCATGATAATTTTAGAATGGAAAATTTCATGTGCATTATCAATTGACCCCTGACTATTAAAAAATTCAATGATGCACTTGTAAAATATCTAATTTAAATTTAGTGGATGTTTATGTAGTAAGCCATCACACCATCCATTTTGACCTTTTCAAATACAAATGTCATGTGTGTGGTTGTAGACTGTGGCAAATGAAAAATAATGTTTTCTATATCACACATTTTGTTATGAGATTGTTAGCCTTGTTTTAAAAGGTCATGTTATAATTTTTAAATGACATTTGCCTTGTCTTTATGATATCAGTTTAAATAAATGTTTATTATATCTGTCTACCAAGATCCATACTTAATATGAATAGCTTCTGAATTCATAAAATTAAGATATTTTCATAGCAAAGAACTTGATCAGTTTTATGAGAGAAATACAAAATGAATAAAAATTAAGCACAAATATCTGATAGTAAGAATGACCTAAAATGAACTGTGAGGATTTTATGGATGCAAGAACTCTTTATCCATATAAATTACGTCAATAAAAATAACTGGGACATATGTGCCAAAGAATATATGCTACGTTTTGAAAAAAATAAATACTTTCAAAAGTCTTTTCAATTTTATTGACATTCTAAGAGCATTACATAGAAAAAAGTATATTTTTCGTATCAGAAACTTACTATATTGTCATTATAGTATACAGAAATCCTCGCAAATCATCCTGAAATCTTTTTATTATAAACAATATGACTTGCATAGTATCTTCTTGTCGACCAAGTAGAATTTAAACATATTGGGGTATTTTTTTCTGAAAAGGGATGTTATTTGAAGTCTTTGAGGAATTTTAAGGATGAATTGTAACTCGATTACTGTACAGGCTCTGTGTGGGATACTTTAATGGGATACTTCAAAAAAAATCTCAGTGCAACTCCTTTCTAAAATGGATGCAAATTTTGTCTTTCATAAAATGGGACTTTAAAAACAAAGATCAAATGATACCTTCTGAGAAAATGTTTTTCTCTGAAAAAGATAACAGTCAAGATGGAGAGATGTGAGCACATATTTTGTTTTATGAGCAGCCTTTATTAGTAAGATTTTCTTGATGTCAATGTACATAATTGGTTGAATTTCTGGACATTCCTTGGCAAAAAGATAACATAAAATTTTAAAAGAAAATACTTCATTATATTAATAAATGACTTTAACTAGATGTAGCTAGAAGCAAATACAGGTTAAGATGTAAAGTTAGTCAATCTCAGATAGTAACCTCTCAGGAATCGTATAGTCAAGATGAGAAAGACCAGATGTCCACCATTCCAATGTGACAAATCAACAAATTTATATCTTACATTTTAAGTTAATTTCCTAGACATTTTCTTGTCAGTAAAAAACAGAAAATGTTAGTTTGTTTCAAAATAATATTAAATACACGTGTACTCACGTTTATAACAACACAACTGATAACAGCTAAATCTTGGAAGTGGTCTATAGATCCATCAACAGATGACATGATAAAGAAAATGTAGTATATATAAACAACAAAGTAATATATTGCTGTAAGGAAGAATAAATGTTAGTCATTTTTAAGACAATAAATACAACTTCTAACAATAATTTAAGTGAAGTTATTTAGACACATAAGCTAAATTGTCACATTGTCTCTCTCAGAAACATAAAGAATAAATAATTAAAGCGCAAAATAAAAGATAGACAAAGGAAAACCATGAGACAGATTTTTTTTTATTTTGAAAAGAATAAAACCAAATGAAATGAGAATGAAAGAAAAAATGGGGTCATTCAAAACAAAAAGATGGACATAGTACATGATTTAAAACCATAATACAAGGTGATCTACAATGGTTACTATGATGTCTCTTGTTATCTTCAATAGACTCGCCTATATCATAAGGCACAGTAGAATTGAATTTAGTAGTACAGAACAAAATCAATAAACAAAGCATTGGAGACTTTGAAAACAGGTAATAATCAAACCAGAATGGGTATCCTAGTGAATCTTATTGTCTTCACTGTAGTTACCTATACTCTCACACTTGATAGTATCAAACATAGCAGATTTGAATAAAATCAATCAAGATAAGACAGCAATCTAACAAACCAGATTCAAATAAATTCAGTCCTAACAAGACAGTGAAAGTAATACAGGGCTTCAGATTAAGTTAATAGGAAATTAAAGATGGTTGCCATAGTATATCCTACTATTTTTGGAGTAGCTGTCTGTGCCCTCAAATCTAGTATAAGTAGACAAACTGGAACAGAATATAACCAAACTAAACAGAGCGATGAGAACAATGTGGGTTTCAAATCATGACACAAGTTTAACAATGTCCTCTGCCTTCCCTTTTTAGACAGTTCCTCCCCTTTTACTTTCACAGGGTACATTATACATTTTGTATCCCACTAACTTCTTTAGTTTTAGATTAGGGAGACAGCCTGCTATTTACCTAAGTGATTCTGAGTCTTTTTACCCATGAGCATGATCTCAAGTCGTATTCCTTTACCTACAAGAGCCTCAAGGTTTTCCTTCCTTATAGCTGAGTAGTTCTCCATTGTATAAAAGTGTTATGTCTTTCAACCTATCTGCAGCTGCTGGGCAAACTACCCCCATTTTTGGGGGGGGTTCTCTGTCACATAGAGTATTATTTTCCCATCTTTGACTTTCAGTCCATAAACCCTCTTTCAGGTTAATTATATTGCTTATATAGAGCATCTTGATGGACACTATCTCCTAATCTACTCTTCCTGCATTTCTTTGTTAGTGTATTGAGGCTATCTATGTTAATTATTATAGCCAACCTTCTCTGCCTCATCTCTGCCATGTTATTTTTCTGTTGTTGGTTGTCTACTTTTCCCCTTCATTCCACTTTCTGCCTCATTCAGTGAAGCCTTTTTGCCACTGTTCCTGAAACCATGTTTGTTTGTTTTTTCCTCTCTGTCTAGAATGTCCTTTGGTATATTTTGTAGGGTTGGATTGGTGGTCACAAACTCCCCCAGTTCCTCTTTGTCATGGAAACATCTTGCTTCTCCATTAATTTTGAGAGATAGTTTTGCAGGGTACATCACTCTGGGTTGTAGATTATTTTCTTTCAGGGCTTGTAATACTTCACTCCAAGCTCTTCTTGATTTGATGATTAGTGTTGAGATATCTGTTGTGATTCTGATGGATTTTCCTTAATAGGTGATCTGTTTCTTTTTCTGACAGATTTTAATACTCTGTTCTTGTGTTGAATTACTGGAATCTTGATTATTATATGTCTGGGTATAGATCTATTTTGGTTGTAGCTGGCTGGAGTTCTGTATGCTCATATATATGATACCATTTCCTTTTCCTATGCTTGGGAAGTTTTCCTTAATTATTGTAACCTTTGTGTTTCATTTGTGTTTACCCCTGCTTCTTCACTCACATTTTTTATTCTTAAGTTATAGATCCTCTTGTCATCTTCTAACCTTTGTATTATTACTTCCTGGTTCCTTGTTATTTTTAAGAGATCTTTCCTTTCATGATCACAGGTTGCAAACCTGTCTTCAAGGTTTAATAGTCTATCTTTAGTTTCTGTCAAGCAGTTTTGCCAGCTTTCAATGGAGTTTTCAATTTCCTGATATTCTCTTTGGATCTGTTTCATGTATTCTAGATTTTTTTTTATATTCTTCATCAAAGTCTTCTCTCCTTTCTCTGGGTTCCTCCATTCTTCCATATATGTCTTTTTGAGAGGTATTTAGTGTTTCTTTTATTAATCTTCTTATATCTCCCTTTACTTGTATTAGTATTTCTGTTTTGAGTTATTCTATAATGTCTTGAAGATATTTCTTGATGTCAGATGATGTTGCTTCCAATACTGCATGTGTGCTGTACCTGATCTTTTCTGTGTTTACCTCTCCTGGACCAGTATTATTTGGGTTGGAGGCTGGAGATTCCCTTTTGTTTCTACCTCTTGTCATGTTTCTGGTTTCTTCCAGACAAGTGAACAGTAGAGATCCCAGGCCCTTTCTGTATTGGTTACAATTACTCTGAAACATGCTACTAGGGGTTGCTGACCTCCTCAGTCTACTGTTGACCACTAAGTTACAAGCAGGGTGGTGCAGGCTGGCACCTCCCTTCTGAGCTGGTCAACCACTGTGAGTCTTCACCATGTTAGTGTGTGTTGTGTGGATGGAACCGGTTTGGGATAGCTTCAGGGGAAACTTTGTCCTTGGCTATTGGATCTCACACAGGGGCAGGACTCAGCCCCCGCAATTCCCACCAATCTGCTCTGCTCTAGGATGGCTAACTGAAGCCATTATAGTTCTCAATCTGGGCTTGTCCTATCTGACTCCAAAATGTCACCCAGCCAATCACCCACTCCTGTGGGAGGACTAAGTTCTATGCACTCACTGTGGGCTGGTGTAGATCTCCACACCAGCTCTGTTCTCCACTCCACCACTTCCCTCCACAACCCTGTCCTCCTGCTGAGGGCCACAGGCTTGCCAATCCCCAACTTCACCATGATCGTGTATCCTTCAGATTCCAGAGCACCTCACACGTGGTGAGATTGACTCTGGTGAGAGCACATCTGGCTATAACCTTCCATCCACACCTCTCCTTTTTTTTTTCTTTTTTCTTTTCTTTCTTTTTCCCTGCTTTAGTTTCTACCTAGGCCATGAGGATCCATCTCCTTTTGTCTGGTCCTCTCCATGATGTCAAATTCCAGCATCTGAGCTGTTTCTTCCAGAGACGCTCTTTGCTACTTATTGATCCGCCATCTTCCCAGCTTCTCTGAGACAGATTTTTTTAAATGAGAAAGTGACCAAGAAATCGGGGTAGGGGGAGTGGTGTGGGAGGGAAAGGGATGTAAAGAGAATAAAAATGTATATTCTTGGTATACCAATTTCCCATAATCAATGTAACCATGTAGAGCACACATGTACTAATAAAAATTAAAATTAGAGAAATAGTATTTGATAATGATAACTCATACTGTGTGTGAAATTATGAAAAAAAATGGCAGATGGGTAGTTGTTCCACATTCTGCTTATTTTCTTGTACATCAGGTAACTCATATTGCCAAGTGGTAGTGGTGGGATGACAATTCCATCAGATTAAAAATTAGATTTTTACAGATTGGATTAGCAGAGTAATAACAACAAACATGTTTATTGTTTTATACATTCATTCAACAATCATTTATTTTATACTCACTGAAAGCAAGATGCTGGATAGAATCATGAAGATACAAATGTATACAGAAAAACAATTAGTATTCTCATTGTTTTAGTCAAAGAAGAGGTAAATCAGAGTATAAAGATACAAAATAATGTAATAGATAGCACTGTTTTTTTGCAGTGATGGGAACTGAACCTAGGGCCTGGCACATACTAGAGAAGTGCTCTACCACTAAGCTACATCCATAAGTCCTACTGTAAGTTTCTTTAAACAGACAAAAAAGAAATATTCAACTCAGTATTGAAAGTCAGGTCAGAAAACACCAATTTAGTTATCACTGTCTGGAGTACAGCTTAGTGCTACACAGTGGATTATGTTACAGTTATGTTATGCATATATATATTTGGGTTGAACAAATGACAATTTTGAACAAATAGAGTAATTAGGGTGCACCATTTTCAGCTTACATGCCTGCACCAACTGGAATAGTAACATAGGAATCCAATTTTGTTGTTCAGCATATTTTTTACACACTGCTTTACCCTGCAGAGCCAGTGTCAGTATGTTAAAGTATTGGTCTGACATATAAGAAGGTAACAATGCAATTAACTTTTCCTAGATGCTCAACTTGAACTCAGCCTTCCAAGTCAATGGAATTAGAAAGGCCAGTAAGATGTATTAAAATTAGGAGCATGAGGAAGACTTCAGCCTTTTAATTTTCCTGGTTCTCCACATGTACCTAAAAAGTGAGCTCTATGAGCTACACTTTTAAAAGAAAACATTCAAGGATCACTTCACCAAGAGTTTTTTAGTGTCCTCAATGCCCCACTCAAAATGTCATCTTTGTACTTTCATTCAATTGAATGCAACCATCCAATATTATGACAAAGTTCATGGCTGGCCAGCTGAAACTCTACTTTTATGAAAATGAAGTATATATTGTAATATTGGATAAATGTTGCCTGGCAATTAACGCAGTTATTTGAGCAGATGTGGTTTTGCTGAAAGCATAATTTCAGAAAACAGACTATTGTATTTGTTTGTGCCTACCTGAAGCATGTTTCTGCCCAGGCCATATTCGAAATGCCAACGTATATTTTGCATTAACCTGGCACTGTTTAGCACAGTCAGCTATTGTCCTAAAATGTATATGTGGTTGTAGTTGGTTACAGTTGGTTTCTAAGGTGCCTCATTTTCTTTTTCTTGGTTGGGTGAGAAATTCAGCTGTATGATTTACTTTTATCTGGTTGACATAGTCACAGATCTACTTAGAAAGAGATTACTGGTTCCTTAATTTTTTGTCCTTTCCGCACAGTAAGTGGTATCTTCTCTGAAAAGACTACCCTATATCATTATTTTTTCAGATTTTTAAATCTTGTGATTTTCATTCTTACCAGAAAAATAATCTGTTGATTACTTTGCTGTATTTGTAGAAAGCAGAAATTCATGACCCAAAGGCAATAGGCAAAACTAAGATTCTTCATTTCTGTCTTCTTTTGTGGCAGCCAGGGAGCCGTTGAAAAAACCTACAGGAATTTCCTTGGGGAGACACTGAAAGTTTGTGTCAGTCCTCCTTGTTTAATGATGTATGGATGCTAACAGGACAGTTCTAGTTCTTGGAAGCCTCTGTCCTCTCCTTAAAGAAAAGAACAATAGCAAAAAAGAAAAAATAATGAAAGTGACATATTATTTTCTCCATCGCACATTTCTGCTAGAAACTTGGTTTAATATGTTTCAGTACTAACACTGAATAACATAAAAAATTCAGTTAGATATCAGTAAACTCAAGAAGATAAAAACCACATACAACTATATGTTATGTTACCCTGATGAGCCATTATATAAGCATTTGAGCTTTTAAAAATCACAGTGGTTAAACAAAATAATTTGCATTGCCCAGTATCTTGTAAAAATAGCTGAATGTTTTATTTCACAAATCTCTTTCTCAGGTTATGCCTCAATGATTTTCACTTACTAAGTAGGACCACTGAGCCATGAAATATTTTCCCTAGGCTCACACAGCTGGCTAGAATTTTTCTTCACAAAATATTGATTTCATGATTAAATTTCCTATCAGATGAGAACTCAATGTCTGAGCTTTCGTATTTTCATACTGCCTTGCATTTATGGTTTAAAATCCTTGAAAATTGTCTATTTCCATGAATAAAATATAGAGATAATGTTCTATCATGGAGAAGATTAGATTTATTCCCAAAAAGTATTGCTCATAGGAGGCTATTATTTTGTCAAATTTATGATTATATTAAATACATAAACTTCATTCTGTGCTCACATGCTTTTGTGTACACATTTTAAAAGTAAGGCTGAAAGTTTATAATGTTTAACTTACTTAGGAAAATGTTCATTGGTGTCTTTCAGGCTACATTTAGTTTTGTCTTTTCCCCAAAACAACAATGCTTATAAAAGAATGAATTTTTAAAATTTGGTATATATTGGGTAACACAAATTAAATGACAAGATGAAGTACTTAAATAAGCTCTATTATGTTGGGATCTGAGTTTAATGTCTCCACTAACAAGATATTCTACAATACCTGATCTTCACAATCTGTATTACAAATTCCTACAGATATACTGATGTGATTCTTGAAATTGTAACACATTAAAACTCTAATAGGAAGATTATAAGTTGTATTGTATACAACTTCCCCATATGGATGACTTCCCCATAAAAGGTAAATTACAACTTTTCCATGGGTGTCTTCCAAGAATAATTAAAAACATCATATGCCAGCAAAATATGTGCACCCATATTTTGAGAAGCATAGTTTGTAATAGCTAAATCTTAGAAGTAACATGAATTCCCATCATTGTGGAATAGATAACAAAGGATGTCATATATGACATCCTTTGTTATCTCTCTCTTTCTCTCTCTCTCTCTCTCTCTCTCTCTCTCTCTCTCTCTCTCTATATATATATATATATATATATATATATATATATATATAAAACCTAGCCCAAAAAAAGATAAACTTGAGACTTTTATAGGTAAATGGATGCAACTTGAGACCACACTCTTATATTAAATAAATCAGATCTACCAGTGTAAACATCATATTATCTCACTAGTGTTAGACATTCAGTGAGTAAATAAGATACAAAATGTACAATAGATAGAGGGAAGAAACAGCAAAAAAAAAAGAATGTTTATGATGAGAGAATGGGGAAAGGAAGGAAAGGAAAATGAAAAATGTATACATATATTTACAAAAATATTTAATAGAGTGTCTCAGTTCATTGAAAAGAAAGATTTGTGCTAATATTGTTTGGACAATTTCATTCCTATATCTTATTCTCTGAACAACCATTATGAAAATAATAATATATAATATATTAATTATTGTTACTCTACTACTAGCTTGTTTACAAACTGTTTTATTCTTATTTTTATTTTCTCTTTAAAATAAAAAAGTAAATTAAAATTGCACTTTAAAATTATTTCCTTAAAAGTCAAATGGCCTTATGCATGTAAAATATTAAATATAAATATATGTTTCCTAAGTGAGATGTTAATGACAGGAAATGAGTTGTATTTTTGTAAGTGATTGTCAGTTCTTATATATGTTCAAATGCTTTCCACTAAAACCAAATGATAGGAATGTAAATCACCTGGATGACCACTAGTGTAAAGGCACATTCTTGAAGCTGCTCTTTTGATTGTCTAACTATCTAAGAAACAAAAACAATGTCAACCATGCAGCAGGTGGGTTCTTTACCGTAACACTGATGCTATAGATGAACCTATTGGAATTATCTATCTCCATTACAAAGAAACAGAACAGATTTTGAGTAAGTTTCTTACATTTATGAGATATGTCTTAAGTCACATTTCATGCCACAGTTATTTGATGATTCTACTTCTTGATTGTAATATTATTTTTAATTCTCTTAACTTTTGCAATTGACTTTCATTGCAACCCTAAAGACTTTTGAATTTAATTCAACCCTGCATTCCTGAAGTATACATTTGATCTCTTAGAAACACATAATACCTTCAAATAGTAAAATGATTTCTATTACACATGGTGTCTCTATATTTTGTACTATCCAAATTAATCAGTTAGCAATACCAATTTCCTCATTCTTCAAAGAGGATAGAACTATACGTTATTACTAGTACATATGTTGCACTAGAAATTTAAAGCTGACATGAAAGTTAAAGGTCATTTAACACTTAGTGACTTAAAAATAATTACATTTTAAAAGAAAAAAGTTATAGTAATTTGTAAAATCTAATGCAAGTTTTAACTGTATTATTATTATTATCATTATTATTCACAATGACATTAGTTCAACATTTTTTATTGTTTGATCAACCTTTTTTAAAAATTTTATTTTACAGAGAATAAAACAAAAGAGCATAGAACAACACATATCAGAACAAAACAATACAAGCAACACAGCACTTCATAGCAAGACAATTGGATATCAACAGTAGCTATCATAATATCTCTTTCCTTGAAATAGTCGAGCATAGCTTCATGAACAATAATACCAAGCATAACAAAATAGAATAGAAGCATTCAAGAGAATGAAACTATTACAATGCATTCTGAACCAAATAACAGAAAATGAACAATGGCTACTATGATATCTCATTTTCCATAAAAAATTGTTTATATTATTACATATATTAAAATCCATTAAGACACAACATAAGAGAACCAATGGTAATAGAAGAACAAAAGCATGGTAGGACTTCAAAGCCAGATGATATTAAATCAGCAATGGCTGCCGTATTGTTTTGTTTTCTTCAAAGTAGCTGTTCATACCATCATACATAAGGTCAAATAAAACAGAATAAAACCATTCCAACCAATGAATGAAAACATTACAAGTCTTCAAAGCAATATAATGGGGATCCATGATTGCCATAGAATCATATGTACTCTTACCTTTTCTTACACTAGGGAAACTATGTGGTATTTATACCAGAGGATTTGATTTACTTCGCTTATGACTATGGTCTCAAGTTGCATCCATTTATTTATAAATATCTCAATGCGATCATTCTCTATAGCTGAGTAGTACTCCACTGTATAAAAGTACTATAAATTTTTTATCTATTCCTCAGTTGATGGGCACTTCTTAGGTTTTTCCAAGATCTGGCTATTACAAATTGTGCCACTATAAACATGTGTGCACATATATCACTGTGGTATGATGATTTCCATTCTTCTGGGAATATGCCCAGGAGTGGAATAGCTGGGTCGAATGGGACTCCCGATCCCAGCTTTTTGAGGAATCTCCAGACTGACCTCCACAGTGGTTGCACCAGTCTACACTCCCACAAAGAGTGCAGAAGAGTTCCTTTTTCCCCAAAGCCTTTCCAGCAATTGTTGTTGGTAGTTTTGTTGATCATGGCATTTCTTTCAGGGGTGAGATGGAAACTCAGTGTGGTTTTAATTTGCATTTCTCTAATGACCAATGATGATGAACATTTTTTCATGTATTTATTTGCCATTTGTGTTTCTTCATCTGAGAATTGTGTGTTTATCTCAGATGCCCATTTTTGGATTTGGTCTTTGCATTTTGGGGGTCTGATTTTTTTTAATTCTTTATAAGTTCTAGACAGAAGTCCTTTGTCTGAGGGAGAGTTTGCTAAGATTTTTTCCCAGTTTGTGGGTTTTCTTTTCACTCTGCCAGAGATTTCTTTTGACATGCAGAAACTCTTTAATAAGATGTGATCCCAGTTATTGATTCTGGGAAGTATTTCCCATGCAGTTTGGTTCTTGTTCATGAATTCTCTACCAACCCCTATGTCTTTGAGATTTTTATCTATTTTGTCTTCCAATAGAGTTAGTGTTTCTGTTTTAATATTTAGATCTTTGATCCATTTAGATTGTAGTTTAGTATGTGGTGATAGGCATGGGTCTAGTTTTAGTTTTTGGCATATGGATAGCCAGTTTTTCCAGCACCATTTATTAAAGAGACTATTGTTCTTCCAGTGAACATGTTTGGCCCCTTTATCAAAGATAAGGTGGTTGAGTGTGTTTCTAGTTGTGGTTGTATCTTCTAATCTATTCCATTGATCTTCAGGTCTGTTTTTATTCTGGTACCATGTTGATTTTATTAAGGTAGCTTTGTAGCATAACTTCAAGTCAGGGATTGTGATGCCTCCTGCCTTGCCTTTGCTGCTTAGAATTGCCTTTGCTATTCTAGGTCTCTTCTGGTTCCAGATGAATTTTATGAGTGATTTCTCTAGATCTATGAGGTATGTTAGTGGTATTTTCATTGGGATTACATTGAATCTGTATAACAGTTTTGGGAGAATGACCATTTTCACAATATTTATTCTTCCTATCCATGAAGAAGTGATGTCTTTCCATTTTCTGAGGTCCTCTTCAATTTCTTTTTCAGGGTATGATAATTTTCCCTGTATAACTCTTTTACTTCTTTCATTAGATTAATTCCTATGTATTTCATTTTTTTCAATGCTAGTGAGAAGGGTGTGGCTTCTCTTATTTCTCTCTTGGTGATTTTGATGTTAGTGTATAGGAATGCTATTGATTTTTGAGTATTGACTTTGTATCCAGCTACATTGCTGAATTTATTATATCTAGGAGTCTTTCGATGGAGTTTCAGGGGTCTTCTAGATAGAGTAGCATGTCATCTGGAAATAATGATAGTTTAACTTCCTATTTTCCTATACTTACTCCTTTTATTTCTCTCTCTTGTCTAATTGGTCTGGCTAGTACTTCCAGTACTATGTTGAATAGGAGTGGTGATACGGGATATCCTTGTCTTGTGCCTGATTTTAAGGTAAAGGCTTTCAGTTTTTGGCCATTTAATATGAAGCTGGCTGTTGGTTTGTCATAGATGGCCTTTATCTTATTGAGGTAAAAACCATCTATTGCAATTCTCTGTAAGGTTCTTATCATGAATGGGTGTTGCATCTTATCAAAAGCTTTTTCTGCATCTATAGATATGATCATGTGATTCTTACTTTTGGCTCTATTGATATAGTGGATTACATTTATTGATTTATGTATGTTGAACTATCTCTGCATGACTGGGATGAATCCAACTTGGTCATAGTGTATAATATTCTTGATGATTTGCTGCATCCTGTTTTGCCAATATTTTTTTGAGAATTTTTGCCTCTATGCTCATTGCAGAGATTGGCCTGTAGTTCTCTTTTTTAGTTGGGTATTTCTCAGGTTTTGGTACTAGAGTAATATTTGCTTCCAGGAATGACTTAGGGAGAATTGCTTCCCTTTCAATTTCATTGAAGTTTTTGAGGAGTGTAGGTATTAAGTCTTCTTTGTATTTCTTGTAGAAATCTGCAGTGAATCTGTCTGGGCCTGGGCTTTTCTTTGTTGGTAAGGACTTAATTATATTTTTAATTTCATTAATAGAAATTGGGTTATACAGCAGCTTTCCATCTTCTTGATCCAGCTTTGGTGGTTCATATATTTCTAGGAATCTGTCCATTTCTTCTGTGTTATCAAACCTATGAGAGTAGAGGTTTTCAAAATAGTTGTTGATCTTCTGTATTTCCACAGAGTTGGTAGTGATTTCACCTTTTCCATTCCATATTGCATAAATTTCAGTCTTTTCTTTCCTTTTTTTAAATTAGGTTGGCTAGGGGCTTATCAATTTTATTTATTCTTTCAAAGAACCAACTCTTTGATTCATTGATTCTTTGTATTGTTTTCTTAGTCTCCATTGCATTTATTTCTGCTTTGATCCTTATAATTTCTTTCCTTCTTTTAGCTTGGGGCTTGGCTTGCTCTTCTTTTTCTAGATGTTTGAGGTATAGTATCAGGTTGTTTATTTGTGTTCATTCTGTTTTTCTAATGTGGGAACTCAGTACAATAAATTTTCCTCTAAGTACTGCTTTCATTGCATCCCAAAGATTACAGTAAGTTGTCTTTGTATTTTCGTTTGCTTGTAGATATTGTTTAATTTCTTCTTTAATTTCCTCTGTAACCCATTGATTGCTCAAGAGTGTATTATTCAATTTGCATGTATTTGTGTGGGTTTTGCAGTTTTTTATCATTAATTTCAAGTTTCATGGTGCTATGATCTGATAACATGAATGGGATAATTTCAACTCTTTTGCATTTACTAGTATATGGTCTATTTTAGAGAATGTCCCATGTGCTGCTGAGAAGAATGTATATACTGATGTTGTTGAATGGAACACTCTGTATACGTCTATCAAATGAATTTGTTCACAGGTGTGATTCAGTTCTGTTATTTCTTTGCTGATTTTCTGTCTAGTTGATTTGTCCCTTTGTGTCAATGGTGTGTTAAGGTCTCCTGTCATACTTGTGTTATTGCTTATTTGCTTTTTCATTTCTGTTAATACTTGCTTTGTGTAGCTGGGTGCTCTGGAATTTGGTGCATATCTATTTAAGATTGTTATCTCTTCCTCTTGAATTTTTTCCCAAACTAGTATGTAGTTACGTTCTTTATGTCTTCAGACCTTTCTTGGTTTGAAGTTCACATTCTACAAACAGAATAGCTACCCCTGCTTTTTTTTTTTTTTTTTTTTTTTTTTTTTTTTTTTTTCCTTTTTTTTTTTTTTTTTTTTTTTTTTTTAGTTCCTGTTGCATGAAGTATTGTTTTCTGTCCTTTGACTTTCAGTCTATGAATTTCCTTTTGGGTTAGATGGGTTTCTTGTAGACAGCATATGGTTGGATGTTGTTTCTTTATCCATTTTGCCAGTCTGTTTTTCTTTTAATTGGTGAATTGAGGCCATTTACATTAATGGTTATAACTGTTATGTATTAGTTTATTGTTGACATGTTATCTTTCTGCTGTTGTATCTTTATCTTTCCCTTCTGTTTGTCTGTTTTGCTTAGTGTTTTTTTTCCTATGTGTATCTAGAATGTCTTTGAGTATTCTTTGCAGTGTTGGTTTGATCACCATGAAGTTCTTCAGCTGTTCTTTGTCATGGAAGTTTCTTATTTCTCCACCCATGTTAAAGGACAGTTTTGCAGGGTACAACGGTCTGGATTGGAAGTCATTTTCCTTTAGGGTCTGGAATATTTCACTCCATGCTCTTCTTGACTTCATTGTTTGTGCTGAGAAGTCTGCTGTGATTCTTTTCCTTTATAGATGATCTGTCTTTTCTCTCTAACAGCTTTTAATATTTTGTTCTTATGTTGGATTTCTGGGATTGTGATTATTGTATGTCTGAGTGTAGTTTTATTTTGATTATGGCTGTTTGGAGTTCTATATGATTCACTAATCTGAATGTCAGTTTCTATTCTCATGTTTGGGAAATTTTCAGCTATTACTTCTATAAATAGCCTCTTGATATCATTTTGTGTTGTCCCTTTCTTTTTCATTTATCCCTATTCATCTTTTGTTGTTTGTCTTTACATCATCTTGCAACTGTTGAATTGTTATTTCCTGATTCCTTGTTATTTTTAAGAGATCTTTCCATTCCCATTCACTAGCTGCAATCTTATCTTCGAGCTCTGAAATTCTATCTTCACATTTGTTGAGGTGGTTTTGGCAACTTACAATAGAATTTTTGATTTCCTGTATATCTCTTTGGATCTGCTTCATGTATTCTGTTTATTTCTTAAACTGTTTATTCAGGGATTCTATCTGTTTGCTTTGTTCCTCTAATATTTTAGCTGTCTCTTCTTTAGATGCATTTACTATTTCTTTCACTATTTTTATCATTTCTTTTACCTGGGAGATTATTTCTAATTTGAGTTCCTTTATAGCTTCCCATACTTGCTTCTTTATTTTAGTTGATATCATTTCAGGTATTCCAGGTGTATGACTAGTATTTTCTTCTATGTATGTGGCTCCCAGGCTTTCTAGGGATAGGCTGGAGGTTTGAGATTGCATTTTGGTCTTTCATTTTGTCATTTTCCTATATTTCCTTGTTTCAAGCGATGTTCCAAAACTTTCCCTGAGTGTGTTGGGAATCACCTCCTGCACCCTCAGCTCCTGGGGCTCATGGGTCTTGGCTCCCCTGGTTGAAAGAAGGTTTCTGGGCATGGTCTACTCAAGCCCCAGAAGCCTTTAAAGGTTAGTCCAGTGTCCTAGAGGGCTGGGCAGGCACCCAAGCACTGGGAGCCTTGTCCCAAACTCTCCTGGGGCAAAGCCATTGAACTGGAACTCTGCTTGCTGCCCTGTTGGCCTACCTCTCCTCTGGGAGCTAGCTTGTTCCCCTGGTTGAATAAAGGTCACAGGGCGTGGTCTACTCAAGCCTGTGAATCCTCTTCAGGCTAGTTCAATGTCCTAGGGGCTGGGCAGGCACACCAGCACCAGGAGTGATGTCCCAAACTCCCCTAGAGCCAAGGCCAGGGAGCTGGAACTTCCCTTGCCCCTGTAGCTGCATGAGCTAGAACTCCCTCTAGTTCAACTTTTTATTAGGATAACTATATAATTCATTATCCAAGTTGCACAGTAAGAAAAAGTAAAAAAGGGAATAATTATTGATTAAGTAATCAGAATTATCTGGGAGAATGAGAACATATTGCTTCCTTATCTGTGCTCAACTGAAATTTTTAAAGCATTTATTTGAAAAAAAAAATTTTTTTTTTTTTGGTACCTGGTATTGAACTCACAACCTCGCATTTACCAGACAGGCTTTTATGCCATGGAGCTAAATCACTGGCCCCTTGAATGAAATATTTACAACACTTCCACCATGCAATTCTCCAGAGGTCAGGCCTTGTGGTCCACACCTGTAATTCCACCACTCAGAAGACTGAGGCAGGGGAATTGCCACGAGTTCAAGGCCAGCATAGGCTACACAGTGAATTCAAGACCAACCTGGACTGGAGAGTAAGGAGCTATTCCTAAAAAAACAAAAAATAAATTCTCTAGAGCACCGATTCTTATGTTGCATTCTTTTTTGGACATTTTAGTTAGATAAATTTAAATGTTATTAAATATATAAGAACTTTACACTGGTTGAATAGGAGACTGCATACCTGGAGGCATGTACCTTCTATTTCTTCCTGGAGGTTTATTATGATTCCTGAAATAACACACACACACACACACACACACACACACACAAAGTGAAGCTCCAGAAAAATGTTTGCAAACCACTGTAGTGATTTGTACTTTTTTCACCTTCTCTTCCACCTCCCTTTCCTCTTCACCCACTGTCACCATCATCATCCTCATTCTCATTATTATGATTAGATCCAACATCTTACAATATCTCTTGTCTAAGAGTTGTGGTCTTGCCTCAGCCTTTTCAGTGCTGGGATTACAGAAAATTATAGTTTTCATGAAATAAAAGAAACTTTTATCAAACATCCATGAAACGAAATGCAGCTTGAATTCAAATCTATGCCAAATTGATTATAAAGCCTCCTTTAATTTACCAGAAAAAAATGCATTGCTGTAAACTTGTTTCAGAAAACTCTTTTCTCATTGTAACCCTGATTATGTTGCCTGGTAATAAATAGTCTTCACATTTTAGAATTGTTTAAAATAAACAAATATTGTTTAAAATAAACAAGAAAATAAACACAAAGAACATACTTAGGAGGAAATGTTTCTGGTTCACACTATACTGTATATAACCTTTGCAGACTCTCTGTGTTCTAAAGTCTACCTTGACATGTACTTTTTGATTCCCCAAGCAAGAAAAAGAAAAATGTTGATGTATTTATTGCTTCTTAAGATTTCAACTTGAAGATAACAAGTGTCTTTGTTTGTTTCATATTTTATTGCCCAGAAGTTATATGTTTGTGTCTAAGATAAACAGAATTATGATGTATAATTATTTCATGAAGAAGGTCACCGAGTAATGTATCCAGTGACCAATGATCTTATTTCAACAAAATATATCTTCTCAAAATATTTTTTAATTCTTTTCTAAGGAACTAACCATACTATGACCATTTTCATATATTGAGACAAAAAAAGAAAAATATATTTCATCTCACATTCCAATATCCATTTTAAATTTCTTCTTTTCCAAATTAAATATTTCTAAAGTTCTAGTTGTTTCTGAAGTAGATACAGTGGTTCTCAAAGTTGATAGGACTTGGTATTTTCTGGAAAAAAGCATCAAAATGCAAATTCTGACTCAGTAAGCCAGGATCATAGCTTTAAAACAGGTGTTTGTTTGTTTTAAATGGTATCTTGAACCAGGTCAGAAACTAATTAAGTTCATTAGGGAATTTTACTTGCAGGGCCATAGTTTACGAGCCTTGATCACTCCAGGGACAGTTTGGGACAGCCTCTGAACTTTGGATCCTGAGGAATTATGCACATAAGCTAAGCTACTAGGAGCTGTTGAAATCCAGCTAATTTCAGCCCACTTACTATAAATAAGCAGCTCTTACTGCCCCAGCTTGCTGTTACCCTGTTTCTTAGTGCAGGCACGTGTGTGCCACTGTTATTGTTTACATTAAAAAAAATCATCAAAATCTTCATGTGTTAAGAGTAGAAGTCTTGTGGATGGCTCCTGGATCATAGGTGCCATATATCTGAATGTACCAACAGCAGTTAGGTCTGCTAGAAGATGTAGTTCATTGAGGGCATGATTTGCAGGAATATATGAACCTCCTCAGCTACTCCCATCCATCACTTTCTACTTCCTGGACTCCATGACATCTGCACCTTTCCTCTATCCATGCCCTTTCAACACACTGGTTTTTCCTTGGGGAGCCAACAGACCACAGGCTGTAACCATGAGAAAAATAAACCTCTTCTTGAGGTTGCAGGTGTTAAGTATGTGTGTTCAGTGAAAAGAAAGTGTATAGGACAGAATTCGGTATGATGAATGGGATCAGTGTCATAACTTATACTTCTAACCCCAGGTGGTCATAACTTATACTTCTAAACCCAGGTGGTTTAGAAGCCTTTGGAATTGGTTTGCAAAAAGAATTTAGGAAGATTTGTCCAATACAGCCAGAAAAGCCCAGAAATAATGTAAGAGGAACTTGAAAGGTGATACTATTCAGAGCTCACATCAGAATGCTTAGGAGAAAAAAATGAACAGTAAAGGTCAGCATCAGAGATTACAGTTGTGAACAAGGACCCTATTGGCAATTGAACTCAAGGTCATATATATTATACTCTAGAAGAAAAATTTGTTTGTATTTTATCTATGTGCCAAGACTCAGTATGAACCAAGTTGATTGGAGGCCTAGTAATTAATCTTCTGGAGGAAATTTCAAAATATTTAGCCTTTGGTACAGGTGCTGCTGGCAGCTTTCAGCTAGGTTTACAGTTAGAATGAAGTGCTAAAGGAGCATTTGAAAAGTTTTCAGAGTCAGCAAGAAGGAAAAACCTCAAAAGTGGAGGAGCAGGAGAGCATAGTTGCTGAAAAGATTTGCTGTGTTCTTTGCACAGAGGCAATAGGAAACATTAATGGAGACATTAAGTAGTTGGAGAATCCAGGGATGTAGAATGACTGCTGAGGAAAGTGGTAGGCAGTGAGAAAAGCCACCTTCAGGGCGAGGCCATGGGTGCAGGAAATGCCTTATGTGTGAGCGGCCCATTCCCCTTGAAGTTCAAACATCTCACCACAACTTACTCCGGGTAAGAGCTGCAGGAGTGAAGGTTAGCCCTGCTGGATTTTACCATCACTTTGGTCTACTTCCTTTTGTCTTCCCTTATGTCTCCCCGAGGAATGGAAAACTATATGGTATGACATTTTATGTTAACAGTGTTTAATTTTCTTTCTTTTTTTTTTTCATTATAGAGATTCACAGCTAAGGATTTTCACTGAGTCTCAGAGGAAATTTGAACTTTGACTTTTCCACAAGGGTGGAAATGTTAAAACTTCGATGACTCTTAGAGATTCACTAAATTTATTTTGCATAAAGTGTGAGACATTATATAAATCTTTTGGGGGCCATGGAAAGAAAGTTGTGGTTTAGACTAAAACAAATTCCCTGTGAAGCATCCATGTGTTCAAAGGTGAGGATTTGGGAAAGTGAACGACTCATCAGGTGCTGTAGCTGCATGTGGTGTCTAGTCAGAAAAGCAAGTCACTGAAGCCATGACCTTGAAGCAAGTTTTTCTGTCATCTTCTCCCTTCTTTCTCTGTTTCCTGCCATAATCTGAGTAACTTTCCTCCATTCAGGCCCTTTAACCATCCTCTTCTGCCTTGATGTTGGCAAATCAGGACTGTAACTATGACCCCCAAATTTCTCTTCCTTTAACCTGTGGGTGCAGGATATTTTGTCCCAGAGTTGAGGAAATAGCTGAAACTCTTCTTGGAATGTCTTCATTTGGAAGTTAAACAAAATGTTCTGCATTTCAGCCATGAAAATTTCAGTTTCTATACTATCTCCCATCATCAAAAGAAAGTTTAAATTTTAGGATACTTTCTCTGAGTCTGCGAGTGGTTGCCATGTCCGTATTCAGCAAATTTCCTTGGCCTTTTAATATTAAAAGGAACAGTGCTAAGTAATTAAAGTCCCTGGGTTACTTAATAGTACGTAGGTGGGACCTACTTTAAAGCAACAGTGATAATGAGCCTTTGAGCTGTATTTTCTGGTCAACAGTCAGATGTGCTTTGGTCACAGCCAGTGCTTGACAGAGGCTCTAATTATTATTATTATTATTTATTAGTAGTAGTAATTGGTTCATCCATGGATTTGGCAGAACCTCTGTGCAAGATGGTATGTGTTGTGTTTCCTACTAAAATAAAAATGACACTGGGTTTCCTTGATGTCTGAATGGGGAATGAACTTCAGCCAGCTGTTGACCATCCATGCTTCTACATCTTGTTCTGCTAATTCCAGCTACTTCCTTCCATACTACCCAGACTCTTCAGAGTGATGCCATATATTATCCAATGGAGACCTCTGGAACAAAAGAGGAAATATCTGACCTTGAACCCTTCCATATAGCTGCTAAAATTACTGAATTGCTTAAATGGTGCAAGAGTCTTAGCCAGAGTATTGAGACTCTCCAACAAAAACCCCACCTGTTGTGGGGAGAGGATTCAATCTAGGGCCTTCACACTGAGCTGAATTTACTAGACACTTATAATTTTAATTGTGAAATGGGACCTCACTAAGTCATTAAGTTGTCCAAGCAAGACTGGAACATGAGATTTTGATATCCTTCTATCTGAGACACCCAGAGTAATGGAATTACAGGTATGTACCGTCATAATCAGCTAATGATTTATTCATTTTCCTCCTCTCATACCTGCTGGTGTCTGTGGAAGATCTGTCTGGGATGTCCCCTCTGCATTACAGGACCAAATAATTCTCCCAGTTAGTCAAACTTATCTTAGTGTTTATGGACCTTGTTAGTCAATGAGCTATGCTATGTATTTTTACAACTAAGATATTGCTTAAGAAGTGTTTCTTTAAGGGTGTAGAATTATAGGTATATCTTACTTCATAGATGTCTAAAATTTAAATTAGAGTCATAATTCTACACACATCATAAAGTTACTATAAAATTACTATATTAAAATGACAAATACATTGTCAATAGGATTTAATTTCTTATTCTAGAGATACTTGACTGCTTCAACCTTCACACCATTTTTATGAAACATTTCCATTTCTCTTGCCTATATTTAGGAAATATCCTTAAAGTCTCTTCTCCACATACACAGGCTTATTTTATATAAAAATTGGTGACAGGGATGATATAACTTCAATGAGTGCAGTGTTTTGCTTCCGAAGTAGCCTAAGATAAAAACACATATCTTTGTTCCGACACTATTCATCACTGATTCATCTAAAATTTGAATGACTTTAAAAGTTGTCATTAAAAGCTATTTCTCACATAGTGAATCTTAACATTTGTACTTTTTCACATTATATATGTTCATAAAATTATAGCTTAGATGCACTATTTCATTCTTTCATCTTGTTCAATTTAATGTGTTTTGACAATAGAGATTCATGTAACCATCATCAATATCAATATACAGACCATTTCCATTCCAGTAAATAATTCTCCTGTGCCCTCTCAAAATCAGTTTTGGCCTTGTAAACACTAATGCATTATCTATACCAATAAATTCACCTTTTGTAGAATGTCAGATATTAAATTGTATATTATAATTTATTTTGCAAGGTATTACACTTTAAAATTTATTGATTTGATATGATTTTTGTAGAAGAATGGTGCTTGCTATGTTTCTTAAGTCAAAGTTATTTTGGTAAATGTGACCAAAGATCATTGCTGAATCAAAGCAAATTTTGGAAAGAAAATCTATATACTTCCATGTATTGCAGAAAATCATTACAACATAACGAAATAGAAATGTTTCATAAAAGTGGTATGAAGTTTGAAGCAGTCAAGTATCTCTAGAATAAGAAATTAAATCCTGTTTGGCAATGCATTTGTCATTTTAATACCTAAATTGTAATCTGTTTAACAAAACAGATTTTAGAAACTTTGTAAGTATTTTAATGGAAATTTCAAGCAAATTTACTGATAATGGGTTGAACTTCATGATAATTAGCATTTTTTAGAGTAATGGAGAACAGAATTTACATGCAGAACATGGTGAGTGATTCTTCATCTCCATCTACCCTGGTGGACTGCATTTATTAAAAAATCTAAAGTGAAAGCTTGGGTTTTCATAGCTAAATTTACATAAAGATTTTGAAAAAAATAGGAATTTAAATCCAAGAATACACTTTTATCTATATATTCTTTAAAATAGAGTGAAAAATTTAGTGACCACTAAAAATGTAATTAAAACAAAAAGAAGCTCAATATATTAAAAATAAATAAAATAACAAGGCCTTAGGACACAAGGAACTGTAAACACACACTTTATATAGTTATAAACATACTTTTTATAAGGGCATGAATAATTCCAAAATAAACATGGTGGGGGATCAGAGAGAGAAAATTGATCACTTCTAGAGAAAAAAATAAGGATAGAAAGGTTAAAACAAACTTTATGATACTGAACTGGAATTAAATGTGTAAATATGAAGCCATGTGGATAGCTAACTAGCTGGATGATAAATAAATAGGGAGGGAGAGAGGAACAGAAAGAGAGAGAAAGGGAGAAAGACAGAATTGGATAGATAGATAGATGATAGATACACACATAACAGTCACATTTATTTTTTTTTAGCTCTACCTAAGAGCCAGTGATTACTCTGATGAAATTCATGTAACTTCTGTACTTTAGTTTCTGGTATAATACCTATATTAATTTCTGAGTTTTTGTAGTAGTATAGATTTTGGTAATCGGTAGCTCACAGTACATTAATATTAGAGGAAGCTTGGTAAAGTGTACTTGGCACCTTTGTACATTTTTGTAAAGTTCCCATAAATCAAAAATTATTAAAATTAAGTGTTAAAATTTGATCTTCCTACATCATAATTGTAGCCATATAAGTTATAAAAATATTAATTTACATGTTACTTAGAAATGAATGTAATTATTCTTTGTATGGTTCAGTTATAATAGCAATGGATTTTGTCATTAAATTTCACATTTTTGAAAAAAAATTTAATGAATTCATTGCTATACTATATAATGAATACAGATTTAATCATGATCCAATATATGATTTACAGTCTATTGAGTGAAATTTCTTTCTTTCTTCTTCATTTTTTCATATATTGCTATTAAAAGGTCATTAAACAAATAAATATAACATAAAAACTTGAAGCGTTTTTACTGCAAAAATAAAAGAAGCATTAACTAAATATAAATTAGTCTTCTCAACTACAACATGTGTCTCTGAATTACATCCCTGGCTCCTATATTTATTTACTTTAAAAAACACTTTCCCTGAGATTCACATGATTATTTCAGCAAGAAATGATAAATTTTAAACAACTTACAAATTCTTAAAGAAATATCCAACTGTGACTTTTTTAAAAAAATATTGTTTGTTGGTACCATCTGGATACACATAATGATCACACTCATCGTAGGGGATTTGAAGCTGTACATGATATATGATATACCAGGATTCCTCCTTTAGTTTTTTCTGCCCCTCTCCCTTCCTTTCAATCCCTCTTCTCCTTCTTATTTACAAAGTTTTTTTCCCCATTTTTCCTCTTTTCTCACCATTTTTTCTTTTCCCATCCTTCTTTTCTCCCTCTACTCTCCCTAGTTCCCCATACAATTTGGATATTTTCTTCCTATTTCACAGTATCTATCTATCTACCTATCTATTTGGCCCTTATTTACACTTTCAGTTTTTCACATCAGAGAAATAATGTGGTATTTAAATATTTGTCAAATTTATTTCACTTAGGAGTATGGCTTTAATGTACATTCATTCATCTAGCAATATCTTCAGCTTATCCTTCTTTATGGAAGATATATGGATAGATAGATAGATAGATAGATAGATAGATAGATAGATAGATATATCTATATATCTATATCTATATACCATTCATCAATTGATGGAGGTTTGGGTTGTTTCCAAGATTATTTAGGAATTATAAATTGTACTGCTATAAACATGGGTGCACCTATATCACTGTAGTATGCTTTTAATTCTTTGGGGAAAATACTGAGTAGGGAAATATCTGGGTCAAATAGAACCTCTAGGCCTAGTTATTTTGAGTGATCTGCACGCTGATTTGCAAGCAGAGCAGAGCAATTCTGAGATTCTGTTTCACTCCAGAAAGAAAGAGTATTATCAAGAAATCAACCAATAACAAATGCTATTTGAGATGATGGAAAAAAGAACCCTTCTCCACTCTTGGTGGGAATATAGACATGTACAATTATGATTTTAGGATGATCAAAATTAGAATACCTTGATGGAACTGATATAATCAGTTGACTTTCACAAAGATTCAGAACCACAGAATTTCTCGCTCTCTCTTCTCATGGCTTTGAAGCTAAAAGTCTCCATGAAATCGATGATTGTAAGGAAGTGACTACTGCCAATAATGAGGAAAAGTTTGGAGTCAAATTCTTCCCCAATTAAATTCCAGGTGAGAATGCAGCTTCATCCCTTGATTACACACATTTAAAACTCTGAATAAAAACTCATTCCCAGAGTTCTGAACCTGAGACATGGTTTTGTTAAACCACCAATCTAGTAGTAATTTGTTAACCAGCAACAGAAAATATATAGAGAAAAGCAAAGTCTGAAGAGCTATAATTATAATTGTTTGGGGGAGGGCATGGAGTTTAACAGTATAAAGATGAAGTAAAATGTCATTAGTGAGAGATAGGTTGGGACTTTGACTTTTATTTAAAAATTTTACATCATTTTGTAATATTTTGTACATAATATTTTAAACTTTTTAATCAAAAAGTAAAGCAACAACTTAAATGTAAAGCATACAAGTGATCTGTGGAAACCCAATTTTGGCAGGAGAAAGCTTCATTTTTTTTCTTATTATTTCAAGAGTAAATAGTTTCTCAATTTTTCCTTTTTCATAATCCTGATGTGTTAGCATCGTGGCAACAGGAGATAGACTTCAATGAACAGATATTTGAAAACATGCAAAAGCTTACTGAAAACTGTCAAGGGATAATCTCTGAACTACCGAAAATTAACAGCTAATACTACCCATATGTGAGGCATCACATTCAGAAGATTTCTGTAGCCATTCACCAAGAGTATTTGATAGAGGGATGTTCTTGTATCCGAGCAGAGAAAAAATAAGACAAATGACTCTTCTATCTCAGTCTTGGTTTTCTATAGAATCATCTATAGTTGTCTTCTACCTCACAAGACCAATAATAATACAGACAAAAAAAATTGTATGATACAATATATAAAAATGTACCTGCAGAAGTGCAACTAATGTGATAAAAATGTATCTGGAAGGGCAAATAAGAGAATATACAGAGAACCACTCCATTTGCCCTTAATATTTGCTATTGATATTAGGAGGCACAATTTTCAGCTACAACATAATTACTAGTTAATATTACTCTTCTCTTGATGTACCTAAAATATGTCATGGCAGCTACCACTTGTGATTCTTATTGTCAAACAAATGAAATAATGAGCTTACATAAATAAAAGTTGCTATAAAGTCTTACTTTGTGGCTAACCAGAGGCAAAAATTTTTAATTACAGACACTATTTCTTAGACACTGCTTGGACTACTTTCTTCATGTTGGGTTGCTTAACTGATTAAAATCTTTATAGTGGATTAAACAACAGCTTCATCTTACATGGCAGCAATCTTTGATGGCCCATTTTTATGAAGTTGATATATTCTGTTCTTGACAAAAATTCTTGGCAAAGGAATATTAAGGAATGTCTCAATGACTCTTTGTTTCCAGATGTACTCTTCCTAGCTCTTGTTGAATATTAAGACTCCCAAGTTCAGTTAGAAACTGGGATGTGTCCTTGACCTCTCTCTCTTTCTCTGATAATTTAGTGGAATACAGAACCAAAAATAAAAAGTGAAATTCTTTAAAAAAAAAAAGATTTCCTTCCTCAGGAGTTTGTTAACTTTATATATACCTAATCCAAGGTCACAGAAATGAAAACACAAACTCCTCCAATTATTTATTAGGTATAATACAGCAGGTTAGTCTCTCTGACTTCCATATCTTGGTTTGTATAGCTCTCCACATAGGTTTTGGGACAGTGCCCTAGCAAGAATTCATGCCACTCGGGGTGATCCTTCAATGTAACACTGCCCAACGTATCTGCATGGAGTAAATTGTTACAACATAATTTCCCTTTTGGTCCATACTGTGACAATGGGGTGGACTATCCTCTCCACTCCACCTCATCCAGTTACATCACTTATTTTGGCAAATTACTATGATATAAAGGCTAAACTTAAGATACACACTATATCCTGTGTTGTAATTTTGCAAGGCACAATTTACTGTATTACTTAGTTAGCTATCCCTACAGATCGCTCATTTTTGATTCAATCTAATTAGTCCTCAGTCTCTGTGGCCCATAGTAACCATTGTGCCCACTTTTCTTTGCTTTAAAGCACAGCCACCTTTAATTCCAATGTTACCAAAGAAACTGAAAGATATAGACTCCTTTTAAAAGTTGTCACAAGGGTTTATTCCCAACATTTTTATGCTTTAGTTGAAAACTTTCTAATTATCCTTTTTCTTTAGAGTATGCTCTCTCACATCATTCAAAGGAGATATTACATCTCACTTAATTTGCAAACATGGTTGGCATCTTGCCAAAGAAATGCTAATACTTCCTGATGTGTTCATGTTTGACTCTTCTGGAATCTTGTATTCTAATACCATTGAGACAATTTGAGAAAAATAAAGTCCCAGAGAGCCACAAGTTATCAGTCTCTTGCTCTCTGTCATGTCAGTTTCTTTCAAACTCTTCAAACAGGTGAGAAAGAAAGCCAACTCTAGAAACTTGCTTTGGTGTTCTATTTTCTAGTGCTTTTTGTCACTCTGAGTCCCAGAAAGAATGGTAACTTGTGGGTAAAGTATGGAAAACTGAAATCTCATAAGGAGTAGAAGCAGAAAAGAACTTATACTACTTAGATTCTAAAGGTCAAAGAAAGTGGTTATTAGAAAATGTTATAGAAAATCAAAATAGTAGGTATCATATCACCTTCCTTCACCGTTATTCTGTTTTCTAATCTTGGCAATGAGTATCTTTAGTTGATCTTACTCAGAAAATTAAATGTAAGGGTCTATGTATTTAGCTCAGTGGCTTAAGTGCCTGCCTAGCAAGTAGAAGGCTGTGGGTTTGATCCTTGGTTTAAAAAAATGAAATGTAAGAGAGCTCATTATTTTATAATATAAAATCAGCTGCCCAGAGGATAAAAATGGGTGGAGATTTTGTCTAAAACCTAAGAAATTATATAAAATTTATCTTATAGAAGTTATTTCATTCTCACTTACCTGAAAATGTTGATAAATATTTCTGAAAAAGATATTATTTCATTCAGGATTTCTTGAACCATAAGTGATGAATAAATTCAAGCAAAACAACAACTTGTATAAAAATATAAAGGAAAAATATATCTTTATGATTTATTTTTGTAGTCTAAGAGGAAACATGCCTTTCCCAGCTGAATAAAAAGGAAAATTAATTTTAGAAAATACAGTTCAACCTGGTCAAGTTAACATATGACAAAATAACCAAGCTCTTAGTTACTTTTGTCTCATTTCTGAGCACATACCTGATACTCATTTTCCTTTATTTGTGCTTTTGTAAACAATGAAAAATAGAATTTTTTCTCTCAATACATATACATACATTAGTTCCAGTGACAAGACATGTAATGTAAAATTAAACTGTCTTTCTGCCTGAATGCATTCCTTCAATACTAAATTGAAACCAGCTAATTGACTAGTTCAAAACCTGTTTAAGATGGGTAACTCTACAGTTAATCCTTTCACTGATTAGAATAAAGGATTTCTGCTATTTTCTTGTGAAGTTTGAAAAAAGACAGCCCAAACACCAGGGTCACATTTACCTGAAATGTAGAATGACATAGAGTAAATGATTTTGCCCAGTTTTTCGAATGCCCTATTACACGACTTGGAACAGCTGGTGACTTTTTCCCAATAATACAAGTAGTCTTTAAAGTAGTGAAAAAGTTAATTCTTTGCTATAGAAAATATTTCAGGATATTGTATTATCCATGCTCATTCTATCCCATAGGTGCACTACTAACACTTTTTTTAACCAATTTACAATATTTAAAATGAATTATCTAGTCTACATCCGTACTACCCTGATCATATCTGATTTCATCTAAAATGGATTGTCTAATATTTAGGCCATTTCCAACCACAAATAATCTTGAAGTATATGAAATTTTTCATGTAGAAAATTTCTGTCAAACATGAATTCATATAATTCACTGGTTTCCCACAGTGAAATTGTAGAACATATGAATGATGCTTAACCATCAAAGAATTAAACCTTAGAGTTTTTGAGATTTATCTTGCAAGGATGAAACACTTAGAAAAAAGGTGAAATACAAAATATTTTATGAAAACATTGAAAAATATAGAATTCTAATTGTTCAGATAAATATATATCTTGAATATCATTCATTGTGTATTTATGAGGCTATATGAACAAAACATGTTATCATATATTAACAAATTCGACCATCATAACAACTTATTTAAGCATATTTACAGGTGTTAGGCATATGAGAAAAATGATCCCATGCTATACCATTTTAAGTAACATAACTGGATTTTAACACAGATATTTTAATCCCATACATTTTTTTTTCAAAACCAGTAACAGAACACATTTAACAAGGATGTCATGTGCATGCCCATTCTATGTGAAGCTTCATACACTGTGTTTGAAGTATGCAAAATTGACTATTCTTACAATACTTGCAAGAATTTTCATAAAAGAATATATAACTATCAAAAGGAGAAAGGAGCATGAGTTATATCAATAACTATATCCACTAAGGGTTTCCAAAAGCAAAATTGAATTGGTAGTGTATTCCTTGGTAGCTTATTCCATTACAGTCAAGTATAATCTGTGAAACACTACTCAGTATATTCATTCAAAATAGCAAATTAAAAATATTAGCATATTATATTTGAGGCACAAGTGCTAGCCAATCTAAAAATTCAACTCTCAATAAACTGTAATTGTAGAAATCACTAAGAATCATAGAAACTTGGCTGGAATTTATTTGCTACAATTTTATGGTGCCAATTCTTTCTGAAGAAATGGACAAATGCATGTCTATCTGTTCCACTAGCACGAAGTTATAACATCTAATAAAAGTGAAAATGTATGTCACTTTCCCCAGACACAGCATGGAGAACTCTGACATGACCTAGTTCACAGAGTAGAAACAAATATTTAATTTGACTGTGGAATCCTCTTTAGGGAGTGTTATTTTATTTTGTAATAAAACATGGATTTTTTCCATTTATTCAGTGTAAAATAAATGACATTTTCTGAGTGGGATTTTCTAGTTACTAGAGTGGTCTACTGACAGTCATTTACTGCCTAACACTTTGAATTTCTCTAAATGTAAAATTATCAAAAGACAATAGACATATAGTTGTAGAAAAGAATTCCTTACCTTTCCGCTAAACCTCAACAAAGTATACACAACTCTTTACTTGAGATTATGTTCAACTTACTTGAAATGAAGTATAATAAATATATTTGAAAGTCTGAGCATCAAAGTTTTTTTAGCAACTCAAATGCACTGTTTTCTTTTTGATTCTTGCTTTCATATTGTTGAGGTCAATTTCTCCAATCTGTAATGTAATACTATGGATAAATTATTCTTAAAAAATCTTTCATTTCTAGTACATTATGATTTATGTAACAATCTATAATTGAAGTAAAAACTAACTGACTATCTAGCATGTTGTACTATATCCTAGAAAGGCTAATGTTTGTCTCACATCATAATTTAAGTTGCATAAAAATTGTGATAAGTAGTTTCGAGTATGTCCATACTTCACAACTATCAATGTAAACACACATTGTATCCATTTACAACCAAATATACATATTGTTTTAGTCAATTATATTGATTACCCTTCATGTCAAGCAAGTTTAATGTAATCTCAACGTAAGTTAATACATAATTTGTTGAGGTTTTAGAGAAGGTAAACTTTTATCTACAGCTACCATATTTCAAAATGGGAAGCTAAACAATGCAATTTTTGTCATTTGGAATGTGAGATAGCACGTGCAATCTTTACATTATTTTAAAAATAATTTTTGTGCAAGCTATATATGTGATAAAAGGTTAATATCCAGAATATGCAAGGAATTAAAGAAATATCTACAGCAAAAAAAATCAATGCATGTTCACGGGGAATATAAGTTAGTACTGTCATGGTAGAAAACAGTATGGAGGATCCTCAAAAATTAATAAAGATTTCACATGACCTAGTAATGTCACTTTTGGGTATATACTCTCCAAAAATGAAACCTGAATCCTCAAGACATCTGGACTACCTTATTTTTTTTGGTACCAGGGACTGAACTCATGACTTTGTGCATGCCAGGTAGGCACTTATGTCACTGAGCTAAATCCCCAGCCCTGAACTCCCATATTTATTGCAGCATCATTCATAATAAACAAAAGTGGAAGTAACCTAAACAGTTATCAATAGATGAGTGAATAAAGAAATATGACTGTTGTATGCATAATGGAATGCACTAGTGATAGGAGTGCATCCATTAAAATTATTAACTTTTGGTAACAATTGACAATATGGATGAAACTCTATATTATTATATTATTATTTGTGTAAAATAAAAGACAGAATGGGAAGTATCGTGTCATCTCACTCACATATGGAATCTAAAGAAGCTAATGCCATCAAAGCCAAAGTAGATTCAAGAGCTACCAGAGGCTGAGGAGCTTAGAGGGCAAGGCTGAACAGAGATTGCTGATCAATGGTTCTTAGCTATGTTTAACACTTCTGGTGTTATTGCAAAGTAAGCAAACATATTTTACTTAAGTTTAAAGTTCTTGGTGAAGTTATTTTCTCGTATTTTTCATTCCACTTAAGAATAATACACAAGCAATAAAAAAATATTGCACTGTTTTACACAGAACCAAATTCCTTCAGCTGATTAAGTAATTCAGAAACTACAATTTATGGAGCTAACCTCAGTCACCAATCTTCATTCAAATATTTAATAAAGTTTATTCATTTAGGAAGCAAATTTTAAGAAGTTATTGGAAAATATTCTCCTGAAAATATTCCTTAAAATCTATAATGAAATCTTAGCAGAGTATTAGTATGATTGATAGTTGTGAATTAGCAACAGAATGAGAATTTTAAGTCTGAATCTACTTTCCTTTTCTAAATCAGATTAAATATACACTGATATGTTAAGCGTTCAGATAACTTGTGTTTGAATCATCCATTTATATATCAGCAAGTTAAATATGTTGGTTGCCATTAAACATTTCTAAAAGGCAGTGTTCCTCAAAGTAGTTTTCCTTGGGATGTGTATGTGGACTAATTGGAGCTTTGAGTTGAATCAAAGTAGTCTTACATAAGCTAACAACTGACAACAAAAAATGGTCTTAATAAAGCTGTCAAATTACACATTATGAAGTTAATTTCTGTTTCACGAAGTGTAGGTCCTATCAGTCATCTCAGCCAGTAAGACCTGAACATCAAGCAACTTTATCTATTTTAATAGTAAATGTTTTATTGAATACTTCTGTCTTTTAATGTGCAATAATATTACTGGGATATGAAAGTTGTCTTCTGATTATAACACAGAAAACAGTAGGAAGACAACATTGGCCTTCCTCATCTTTTCATTCAACCACTGTAAAACTAACCACCTTGCACAACACAAAAATATAATACATTATCTCATATTGTAAAACCTGAAATATTTAACCAAATTATTAAAAAGTGGAAACAAATTCATGGACGATATATGAGAGAGAAGTTCATGGGGTCTTAATAATGTCTTAATTGTCTAAATAATGGTTATGAATAGGTGTCCAAATAGTTGTAAAGTACAGCAAAATAATATAAGCTTGGTTTTTAAATTCATTTTTCCAAGTTTTATACCCTGGTTTTCCTACGTACTGATCTTAAACATATTAGATAGATCTTTTTTCTCTTATTTTGCAGGTGCATAATAGAGTAATAATATGTACCTTAAAGAGTTGTTTAGAAAATACCAGAACTGATCTATACAAAATACTTAGGCCTTATACATGATAAGTGCTCTATATAATCTATACTATTAGCCTAAATTAGGTTCGGTAGATGTTATTATATTTTATCTCAAATTATTCAGTGGAATCTTTATTCAACATAATTTTGGGGAAATAACTGACTCCATTTGATTATTGAAATACTGATTTCTGATGTTTTTATTTGTACTTCTATTTTTCAGTTTGCTTATTGGCAAAATGAGAATTCGCCTAGTGGCTTATAGTAAACTTTATATAAGGTAAGGGCTAATAAAGATACAGACACTTTCCAAATAAAGAAATATAGTTCTCCTGGCATACCAGTAGAGAATTACATTTAAACATGAGTAACATCATTCATGAGAGTATCTTAAATTTGCCTTATGGACAAGTATGATTCTATTTAATAGCCAGAGAAAATGAGAGCTGAGATTACTTTTTCAAAAGGTCAAAAGGCAGAAAGCTAGTAATAAAATTGAACTTTCTGAATTCTGACTTGAGAAGCCTAAGCACCAAGCCTACCTGAGACTTTCCAAGTCATTCTAATGACCTAGATGGGTGAACAGTTAATTTTCCACATGATTGCATTGGACATGGGGGCACTTAACTTCATCACTCTTTTGGCTTCTCACTGTCTTTCTCTGGTTTCCTGAAGTCCTGCGCCTTTCTTTGATGAGAAACTTCCTTGTAAAACTGAAATAAGCTGAGTAACTTTTCCTAATGTACAGTGGAATTTTCTAGTCTTTTATTTTTAGCACAGATCCAATATAATTAGTAAAACCAATCATATAACATTGAGCATATTCAATATGCTAGAAGTTTGTGACAATTATGAAAAAAAGGAGAATGGAGAATACATGACACTCACTTCATCATTTTAGATAATTCTGTATGGTATGGAGTTGAGTCTTACAGTCTCTGGTGATATTAAATTATTATTGCTATTATGGAAAATTCCAATTGCTACATTCCAACAAATGAATTGATGTATCTTTTTTAGACCAAATTACATCAATATTTTCACAGTATTATCTTCAATTGCTGTCTTCCCATTTCAATGTATCTGCTCAATACCCTTTTAAAACTTTTACTCTGCTCCAAGATAATGTAAACCTCATTCTTTCTCTCTCTCAAATTAGCTTTACAAGGAGTTTGCAAATGATTTATATAATATTTACATTTTTCCATGAACTTGAGTGAAAGAAAATTGGAATCTACATTGCAGAAACAAATGTGTGCAAATTTAAAATCTCCAGAGGTCTAAATATTTCACTGCAATATTTCAAGCTGGACCCATGGACCCACTCGTACTCTCTGATGGACCAGAGATCTAATTTTTGATATGGGCTGCAAACTTCTAGAAAAAAGCTTAACACCAAAAATAAATATGTAAAAAAATAAAAACTAAATAAGCCACATATTAAAGGGCAAATGAACTGAACAGACACTTCTGAAAGGAAGATTTTAAATAGCTAATAAATATATGACAAAATATTCAGCTTGTTTAGCCATCAGAGAAATACAAACCAAAACTACATTGAGATTCCATTTCATCCCAGTCAGAATAGTTGTCATGGAGAACAGAATAAAAAATAAATGCTGGTGAAGGTGTGTGGAGAAAGAATCCTTATTCAATTTTGTGGCAGTGTAAACTAATATGGCCCCTATGGAAAACTGTACAGATATTCATCAAAAAAATACCATTTTATCTAAGTGTAACACTTCTTAGAATACACTGAAAGAAAATGTAATCAGCATACTATACTGAGACCTCACAGTAGTGTTAACTGTAGTATAATTTACAGTAGCCAAAATATGGAAACAGCCTCACTGCCCATGAATGGATGAATGGTTAAAGAAAAAGTGGTATGTATGCACAGTGGAATATCAGTAAACCATTAAAAATGAAAACACTTAATTTTCAGGAAATGCATAGAACTTAATAAAGATCAACATGTTAATCAAAATAATTCAGAGAAAGACAAATGTCATACTTTCTCTCCATGTGGAAACTAAAATTTAAAAGCAGAGAAATAATACAAAACTAGAAGAAGAACTGTCAAAGAAGAGAAAGGGAATAAGGGTGAAGGATTATGAGGGATGAAAAATTTCAAATATTAAAAATCACACATTTGTACAAATAGGTATCATCATACACATTCATTTTTAAAGAGAGGTTTTGTTGCTAACATTAGATTCTTAGCAAGAATTGAGACTCAAAAAAGGAATTAAAAATTATAATGCAGAGTAGTCACATGCAAAGGTAAATTGGAAAATATTCCAATACATAAGAAAGATTTTAAAATACAAATATAATATTGACATTATCAATTCACAAGTGTGTTTGAAAAAGTCTTCATTATTTAAACTAGAAACATTTGAGTTGCATATAAAATGATTAATATAGTTTGTATAAGTGGACAGAAGTGTGAAACATTTAAGTAAACTATTTGTATTTCATCCAAAAGTATAAAAAAGGATTTTAAGAGCTGGGCATGGTGGCACATGTCTATAATTCCAGCACTGAGAAGGCTGAGGCAGCAGGATCATTTTGAGTTTGAGACCAACCTGGGCTACATAGTAAATCCAGGCCAGCTTGAGCTACATAGCAAGATTTTGTCTCAAATAAAATATATATATATATATATATATATATATATATATATATATATATATACATACATACACATATATAAAAATAAATAGTTTTATTTAGGGACAGAAATGCTGTAATTTTTGTCTTTATCACCACAGACTATGTAACTAGATCTGTTGAAAGCATATTAAAGTTATTTAGCATTCACTATAACACTTTGAAACAGTTACTAGACTATATTTCTTTATACCATTACAAAACTCATACTCAGTGAGGAAAAATAACTTGATATTTATATAGTTAATAAGTAGTTGAGGCACAATGTTACTCTTGATGATTAAACACTGCCTGACAAGGATTGACTATAGCAAATGGTTTATTTTGAGATGCAAATAGAAATAATATTCTGGGAGCAAAGAAATAAATTGGAACAAACATAAAACCCTATGCATTTCTTATTCAAAAATATGTACAGTGTTCTAACAAGAGTCCACAATCTGAATGTCTTCTTGGTCGGCTGCAATTATGAAAAGCTAATATTACAACTGACTTCAAAGGTATAAAATTAGAATTTAAAAGCTTATTTTAAATCACTTCCCTTTGCAGATAATTAAAAGTATTCTTTTTGCAATAGAAACCCTTGCTATTGTCTTCTTTTACATGCAGTTCCTTTATAGGCTACTCATTAAAAGGCCAATTAAAATTTTTATAAAAGATGAAGAAATACTGAAATTCATGTTGAGCAAGAATGCATATTATCATCTTTCATCTTTGTGATGATGTGCATTGTCCTTATTAAATAATATAAAGCTATGTTCTCAGTATTCACTGAAATGAATTAGAGTCAAGTTGCTGATCTTTCAATAAAAATCTTATTGGGTAACTGAGTCAAAAACAAACTGAGTAAAAAAATTGCTAAGAATTATTCCTAGCTTTGGACTTTATCATTGAGAATGTAATGTGCAGTTGCCATACATATGGTTAGACTTGAATTGAGGAACATGCCTAATTATTGAGTAAAGTATACTTGTTTATTGAATGAACTAGAAGATATTTTGTTTGTTTTATAAGAAACAAAGAAAGCATAGGAAATTCTGTAAGAAAGCAGATGATCAATGCCCAAGTATTGAATTCTTAAAAAATAAATCTTGCCAAAATTGTATTCTTACAATAAAAGATTCAGAACAGTAAGGTCACTCTAAATATATTTTTTCCTCAGAATACACAAACAAAAGATAACTCAACAAACTGCATGACAGATGTAGAATGTGGTTTCCTTTTGCACATTATCATTTTCTGGAAACTTGTAGGTATTGACCAAAATGGCTCTCTTTCAAAAAAGTCTTGGAATTTCTCAAACCACCCTCTGGCTCAATACACTGCAAATTTGAGTGTACGAGCATCACAGTTTCCTACAACTAAAAAGTAACAGCAATATCGATAGGTTCAAGGATTTTTGCTGCATTATCTTTCAATGCTGTAGAACAGCATTTTACTTTCTGATATGAATAGATGCAACTGCATAGTTAGTTTTACCTGAGGCTTATCAGGAATAGTAACATAATGGATGATAATGATAATGTTGATAGTAAGTAAAATATTTATATACTGTTAACTCAGTATCAGAGTCTAACTTAAATTTTTATAGCTTAACACTCATGTTATTCATATGATTACCATGAAAGATGTAGTTTCTCAATTTCTTCTTAAATCTTTTCACGGTTATGTGGATGCCTCATTCAGGTGGTAACGTGACTGGCTTACGGAGAATGGGTTGTGTATCTATATATGCATGCGTCAACAAATAAAATTTAGAAACTTAGAATTATGTGTTTGTTTAATGATTGTTTAATGATAACAATAAAGTCAATATGGTATGTATTTCTTCAGAATGAAACATGAGAAGTCTGATACTTATAACAATGACTGGCATGTCTCTGTCAGTGTGTAGTGAATATATACTCATTTTTCATATAAGTACTTTTTACAAGATTTTATATGAATGATAACTTATTTTTCATGGTTTACTTTTTATCTACTTACAACTATTTTTATAAAAATATACAATTTTTTAAAAATAAAAAAATCATCATTTTAAATAAAACCAAGTGTACTACTTATGTTAATTCCTACAATGCTCTGTATGGTCATACACAAGTCAAGAAATTTCAAATATTATTATTATTATTATTATATATTTTTTGGTACCAAGGATCAAACTCATGACCTTGTGTTTGCCAGGCAGGCCGCTTATGCCACTGAGCTAAATCCCCAGCCATTCAAAAATTATTAAGTCTAGGAAAATTCAACATCAGAAGATTTGAAATATAATCATATGGAGTAGGCTCTCTAAAATGTACAGTGTATATTTGTTTTAAAAAGTGTTTCCTTTACAAAAAATTTTATCAGCTAACCAACAACCTACACAGTATTTATTCTGAAGCTAATACTGTTCTGGACCTAAGTTTACACTGTTTGCTAAACAATTTTCTGTGCACACTCACACTGTCCACACACATCATTACAGAAGTGTCATTTATTTGTACTCGTTCCTCTATCTCCTCATGCTCGTCTTGATTTCCTGGGTATTTTTCTTTTCCTTTGAGCCATTTGAACTAAGAGGATGATTCCTTTCCTCTTTACTTTTTTTTTTGTCTGATAAAATATACAGCAAAAACCTTTTTTATATTTCTCCTTTTTTAAAACTGTTTCATTCATATGTTTGTTTATCTTTGGCTGATGGTTCAGACCACAGTTGACCTAATGTCTTTTCAGTACCTCCACTGAATACTTTGAGTGTTTAGTTTTGAGCTTTGGACAGTGTTCAGGGCAAAACAAGATTTAAGATTGGTCTTTTTTGGATCATTGAGATCTTTTATCATTCCTTTTACTGCTTTCAGAGAAATGTAATTTGTTTGTCACAGGAAGTTTTGCCACTTTTGCTGTCTTGAGACAAGTTTTCCTGGGCAGACATGGGCTTTTATCACTTCAAATTGTCTTTGAAAATTTGACAAATTTTTGAGAAGGATCTGAATATTTCCTCTGGTCATCTTCGCTGCAGGTGTGCATAAATACGGAGTATGAGGCCGTGCTGCTTCTTCACTTATTTGTCGTCTCCATTGCTCTTGGTGACAGAAAGGCATCTATCTGGCATGAGATTTTACTCAGGGTCCTTCAGAGGTGAAATGATTTTCAAATCATTAAATAGTATAATTTGCTTAATGTTATTGCTGTTGATACAATGTATTAGTTATAAGTAATGTTACATTTGTAGTATTTTATTTTTTAAACTTCTTTAGTTTAACATACTTGAATGAAGTTTTCTTAGGTACTATACATATTTACTTTAAAAACACTGTTTAAGTGGAAGTAAAAGTGACAGAAATTTCACACTCGAAAGTAATTAAAATTATATATGTACTTTATTGTCTTTAATTTAATATCTATATGAATTTTAACTTTCATATTAGTTAAGTGGCTTGATGGCAACTAAAAGTGGCGAAATGGATTATTTACTTTCTAGCCTTTTATTGTGTTTTTTCACAGTTACTCAATCTATATTTCTTTTGTTAATTTTAAATTTAAAAGAAACAATGTTGAAATAAATATGGCTTGACAAAAAAAAATAAAGAAAAGAAAAAGAGGCCCCTAACTGTATGGATTTTAGGATATTTTTGTACATATCAAAATGTTATATAAATACCAACAATAATTTCATTTCAAAGAGGATTGATATAATGTAAATTTTATCAAAAAAACTCCAAAATAATTAATAAGAAGCTCTATTAGAGCCTTCGAGATACCAACTAACTCTTTCAAAACATCATTTTTTAAGTAAAAAATAATCAGAACTATTGCTGGTTTCTCTTGAATTGATGTAAGCTGAAAAAAACAGTTTAACAAGAGAAATATAAAAAATGATTTAAGGACTTTGGGTCAAAAATGTCACCAAATCTCTTATTTGTCTGGAACACAAAAAATGGAAATGTTCGGTTTTTATTTAACTTAAAAATAGCAATTTTTGTAATCTTTAGTATTTTACTGTATTATATGAGAATATAACAGGGTCTTAAAATTAGAAAGGGCTTTGGGGTCATCTTTTGCAGCATTCTCTCCATGGCTTAACCCTTTTTATTGCATTTCACTAAAATGTTGGCTTACTTTCTTATCTACCTCCTCATACAAATTACTTCAATTTGGGCAAGCTCTACTAGCTAGTTTTTGCTTGTATTGATCCCTAATTTATTTCCTACAAATATCTTAGGTCCTGGACTCAAAGCAGAAGCAGAAGATAGAGGACCTGGTGCTATATAGTATAATGTCATGCAGTGGATCTATATTCTCATGCCTGAACATAGTGAACACAAATCAAATGAGAAAACCAGACCAAACTAACGTTAACCAAATCAACCAAACCAAAACAAAACAAAACAGACTCCCAGAGGGACCATTGTTTTTGGTGCTATCTAAGCTCAACTGTTGAAAATGATTTTGTATTTCAAACAAAGGCACAGGCAGATAATTAGCATGTGATTCAGGTAAAGAATCTACACAGACAGAAGGAAAGCAACTCACAACATGTGGTAGATACATAGCAAAGAAGATGTTGGAGGCATAGCAACTCCGTGTGTGTGTAAAAGTCTGTGCTTTATTTCTGTATCTACTCTCAGAAACTTACAGAAATTCCCCCAAATAACATATGGCATTGGAGTTTAAAAAAACAACTGTTTGTCTGAATAAGACTCATTTATTTCAGCCCCTTATCTTTCAGACTTATGATGTAATGGAAATACCAGCTAATAACATAGAATCTAGAAGCAAAGATTTTCAAAGATACATGGGAAAACCTGACGGTGGGGAGTTAAGTCACAAACACTCAAACTACAGATTCTGTGAAGAAAAGCATTAAGCTCAAGAAGAGGTTTCAAATTTTAGCTGATTAGAAAACCTGGACTGATTCTGAGACACAGAGAGGCTCTTACACCAGGGGAAAGAAAGAAAGGATTACTTAGAAGCTGGAATGCAGACTGTTTTCTACTGAGGGTGAGCTCTTTGGAAAAGGGAAATAGTGTATGGCAAGAGAAAATTTTTAAAAATATGGGTCAATTGAAGTTGACCTCTCAGCTGATGCAATGGGAACTCTGGAATATCAATTTTCTCAGATAGATGGTGAGACCTTGAAGTAAGATGATAACATTTTGCTGTCTATATCAAGCCATCTTTACTATAGATTTAATCAGAGATAGATGGGGGGCTGCTCTAACACTCCAATAAAAAATAGAGGCCACTTTATTTAAAATCAGAAGGATGTTAACTGCAAAGGGATTGACTTGTAAACTCAAAATTTAATACTCAAAGTGTCAAATACTTAGAGCCCAAAGTCAGAATTATTCTTTTGATCTTTGCTAGTAGGCTGGGTGTGGAAGGTGTCATCAGGGAGTGAGCAACTGCAAGATGTACTCCTCAAATTTTCTCAATTTTGCAAAGACATGAATTCCTATATAAAAGTCTGGTTGAGCCCCAAAATTCTGCAAAACGTTTTATCTACTACAATGTTTAATGAACCTCACACACCCTCTGAAGATCTTAAGGCCACATGTCTATTGGTCTCTTTGATTCAGTGGTATGTGAGCTGTTACATTACCTAGCTTTTAATACACCTGACAGAATTTCAGACTTTAATACATCTGGCAGAATTTAAATTTTAAATATAAATTTAAAACTGGAAGAAGACTTGAGGGTTACCACATCAGAATTAATTTAGTTTCAAGGGTTATAATTTATAGGAAAACGAGTTGGTTTTAAAATATAAAAAAGCATTCAGTGAGCCAAGGAGATTTAGTTTCACACATGTTTCTTCCTTGATAGAACACTTTGCCTGAAAATGTTTGTCCCTGCTCTCTTTTATACATTGTCTATCTTTATAAGTATCATCTTATTTGCAGAAAAAATACTGGGAGAAGTTCCAGAGCACACATTCATATATTACAATTTCAAAAAAATTACACATTTCCTTTTTTCTAGTATTTTGAGTAGTTTTTCTAGCTATTATTATTTTTATTAGTATATTTTTGCTAACAATGACACTTGTGGGGAGTTTGCACATGCACACAACATACCTTCACTCTCTGTTTTGTCCCCTTCCCTCGCTTCCCTCCCTTCACTCCATGCTCCCACAAACTCTTATTCCCCTCTCCATTTGCAAAAGCTCTATTTCCATTTTTTGTTCAACATGTCAGATCATAACCTTAAGTGAAATAAATCAGTCACATAAGTTTAAATATCACATTGTTTCTCTTATGTGAGAAATCCAGAACATAAATAAGGGGAAAATAAAAGAAGGCTATTAGAAACAAGGGAGTTGTTTTTCAAATGGAAAGGACAGAGTGGAGGATGGATGAAGAGAAGGAAGGGAAAAGGAATTTAGGTAATGTTTTAAAATAGTCGTTTCAGTTGTAATGACTTGGGGCTTACGTTCATACCTGTGGCCAGGAAGAAACACAGTACACTGGCTGGCTTTGAAAGGATTATACGTCATGCCTTTTGAACTTATAATGGGCTCAACTTCTCCAGACATATGTGTACTGTTAAAAAGATTTGTAGATCTTTGGGAAAGGGAAAGAGGAACATGGATAGAAGGGAGAAAGCACATCTACCACAATTATCTGGTACAAAGTGAACTTAATATTTATTGGTTGTGACATATAGTCAAAGCAAGAAGTATGAAGGGAGAAGAGACCCCCCAAAGGCTCTGACTTTGTCCAGTGCTTTTACTGTAATAATATATTAATATTAATATGTAATAATCACACTATGTAGCTGTTTCTTCTAAATCTTTCTAATAAAATCACAGGCAACTTTCCTTAGATTTACAAAATGGTAGCAAATAATGCATTCTTAGTTTTACCCTGTTACTCATGCTCTTGTGTTAATCACTGCCTTCCTTAAAATAATCTTTCAAAGAACTTTAAAGAAATTACAGACTCGTGGAATGGAATCTAATTCAGGATGGAATTTGGACACATACATTCTTCAAAGCATTCCACAAGTCATTGCAGAAGCAGGGATAAAAACATCTACTCTCTATATTCAAGGTTTTGTTAAAATCGAGGCAATCGCAGAAAGAGATTAGACAATGTTTTCTAAATTCTAGACTAGTTTCTTTAAATGACTACTTGAATCAGCAGTTGCATATTTTTATATTTTGAATCTTCTCACAGAAAATCCCATAAAAATTAATTCCTGTAAATGATATAATTTATTTCTCTATATCTTTGACTTAATCAGAGAAGTTAACTTATTTTGGATACAACTAGTGCTCACAGATTCAGTTTTCTCCTTTACTTTTATCTACATTAAAATAAGCTGTTTTTCATGCTTTATATGTTTGTAAATTTTTACATGTATTACTATATTCATTTTAGGCAAAAAGAAATTAATGCTATAGAAATTAAGTTTATAAAACAGTTACTGATGAAGTTTACTGTAGCCTTCAATCTAATTAAGATCATGTTCTTTATTTTAATTTAGAATCCACTTATTTTCTACATCGAACTCTATACTGTAGAAAAGAGCTTTAATTTTGCATTTTGTCTCTTGATATTTCTTCTCTGCCTCCACACATTTAAGAACAAATGAATTCCCACTGTGTATAATTATTCCTTTTCAATTCTACAATATTGTACATTTTCTTACACTGCATACACAATAAATATTATAACAAAGGAATAGTTTTTCCTCAAACTTTGTGAAGAGGTTTTATGTATAGCTGACTGATGATTATGAATATCTTCAGTAAAGTTGTAAATAAACTGCTATTACCTATAGAAAATTAAATTGCTTGGGGTTTGTTTGTTTGGTGTTTGTGTTAAAAGCTACTCTAAACATATTTAAAGGAATTAGATCATCTGAAACGTAAAAAACTGAATAATTATTTAATAAACAATTTTATGACTAAAAATGGCCATCAGTTTTTAAAAGATAATTGGAAAATATGGTTTTCAAAAATTTGTTTAATATAAGGTTAAAATGATGTCATGAGTCATTTGAAGGATTCACTTACATAGGCAATTATGTTATTCTTTTTTTAGGGGTCAAAAGTTTGTTAAAAATCTGTTTACAAATTAGCACTATAAATATCCCCCTCCAAACAGAACCAATATCACAGAATAAACTGTTTAGGAGGAGCTATAGTAAAAACTTAAAATGAATAAACTAAAGAAACTGTGGGTAAAAGTTGCTGTGCATATCATATTAAATTAAGATAACTTGAGAGTACATTTGTTAGCTTTTCTGTTGCTAGGACAAAATACATAACACCAACCAATAGAGGTTTACTGCCTCAGAATTTCAGTTTTCCATTCATTTTTGGCTGGCTCCATATTTTGCTCCATTTGGCAGGCTCCGAAAGAGAAGCATCATGGTAGATGGGCTCAGGGGAGCAAAGCTGCTTTGTTCATGGCTGCCTGGAAGCAGAGCAAGGAAACACCACATAAGAGACATGAACTCCAAAGGGACACAGCCAGTGTACCATCTCCAACTGAGTCTCACCTCCGAACAACACATTCAGTTATGAATTAACTGATTATCGATTAACTCACTGATCTTTCTAGTGCCTCATGAATCTATCGCCCTTCCGGGAATTGCTTGTTCCAGTCAGATTGACAATTAAACTTAACCACCACAGGGAGACGTGATCATTAATTCAGTTCCATATGCTACTTTAAGTATTATCACATAAACTAGATGAAAGAGACAATCTAAAATGGAACAATGAGACTTATGTAAGCATTAATAAGGAAAATTTTTTTAAAACATTGATATATTAATAAGTAATTAGAGCAATAACATGGCTTCAGAAATGTTAATATTCGTGTACTTTTAAATATAATGGAAACAAATGAGAAATAATTATTTGATTTAAATATATTTATTAAAACATTAATTATAAGGCTGGGGATTTAGCTCAGCGGCATAAGCGCTTGTCTTGCAAGCGTGCAGTCATGAGTTTGATCCTCAGTACAAAAAAAAACCAAAAACATTAATTATAATTGAAATTCAGAAATTTACCAATCTGGAGTAGAAAAACAGCCAAAGAATCTAAAAGGGATCAGGAAACACGGCTAATTGATAAAAAGCTAATTTGTTTGATCATATAAGTGCATCAAATACCTACAGTGAATATAATCCTTATATGTTGTAAACATGAACTATAATACTACTAATAATCTGAAAATATTAATAACAACCATAGTAATGAAAATGGAGCAAGGAGAGCTAGAGACAGTAGGAGAGAAATGGGTGTGGAATGGAAGGGAGATAAAAACAATCAAGATATGCTATGCGTATTTGCTTACTCCCTAACTAAACTTCATGTACCTCAAAAGTGCTAATAAAATAAACAAATTAATTTTAAAAGTATAATAACCAAAAAGATAAAAAAAAACTGCAAAATGTCTGACACTGGTGATTATTTTGTCTTTGTGGACTGTGAGCCTCCTTTTTATTCATTTTCAAACCCCTTTAGGATGATCGTGTCTAAGTCATGCTTTCAGTTGTTACACAGATGGCCCCATAATTCTATCCATAGCTGCTATGAGCTTCAAATGATTCATGAATTTAAATAACTACATTTTAGGGGTTTTTTCTTCACATTTTGTCCACAATGTTTCACATATAACACAATCACAATAAATTTTGTCAAATTATCACTCATGAAACTTGTCCTTCTATAAGGCTTCCAGATTTGCATCCATTTCATAATAAAACTCAGAAAAACTAAGTCATCTTCAACCCCTTTTTTCATCTTGGCAGTTTCTTACAAAGATATCTCCCAGTTCTCTCAAATGTACTTCAAAATATTTCCAACTTTTTAATTTCAGAAATCATTTTATTTCTCTACATCTACATGGGGATTATACTGATCTATTTTCTGTATTAACAAGGGTTTAAAATATCAAATTAAGTATTTTCATTCTCCATTTAAATTTCTCCACTAGCTTCTCATTCAGATCCAAGAAAAAATATAACTATGTGTAATATTTTATAATGTTATGCTGAATATTATACTCTCTCCAGTCTCATCTTACCAAAGTGCAATGCTGTCAGAACATCTTATAGACATTTTTCTTCCCTGACCATTCATCTTTGCTTTCCTTACCTAGTGAATGCTAGGTTTTATTAGTTCTAAGATTGACAAACATGTGTTCATGACAACTTTACAGATATAAAGAAGTTTAATTTCCAAATTGAGATTACTACTATCCTCACACCCCCTATCGCAACACTGAGAACAACTTCAATATTACATTTATTTTTGTGACTTATTCCTGTCCACATCTCTCATTGACTGTTAGTTTCAGAAAGTTATCAACTTACTAATTGTAAGGCTAGCATCCAAGACAATTGCTGCTAAAATATGAAATTAATAAGCATTTGATTTGAAGTAAATAAAATGAAATTTTTATGCAATCAGATGAAAAATAATAATTCTATTATCTAATAACAGTATGAAAACATTTCTTTTAGATATTGTATTGAGAGAGAATTTAGTACAATCACTCTGGAAACCATGCTGGCTGAAATGTAATGCGTAAGGATATTAACAAGATTTATCATTGTAATTTCATTTCACACATTAAAATGTTTTAGCCTAGCAAAAGATTATGCAACTTCTCAAGTAGTTGAAAGGGAAAAGGAATGACAAATTCAAAAGAAATATTCTAAAACAAGAACAGAGTTGTGAATGCATGTATCCACATACAAGCACAGAAAAAAGTCCATTTGAATGGTTTATATTTCTGCCAAAGTAATTCTTGGAATTGTTAAATATTTTCAGGATACTCAATAAATCAGATAGAGTGATAAATGACTTTAAAAATTTTCCAAGTGTAGTAGCACACTGAAATGCCAGCAGTCCTCAGAGGTTAAACCAGATCCCTTGAGTTCAAGGCCAGTCTGAACTCTGAGGGCCTTTCTCAACAAAACAAAACAAAACAAAACAAAACAAAACAAAACAAAACAAAAATCTGAAGATTTAGACATGATGAAATTATACATATACTCACATTAGTGGGACTGAGACTGAAAGAAAATATATCAAAATGTGAACAGTAGATAACTTTTCTTCTTTGTATATTTTTTGAATTTATTTTACCTATAATTTTTAACAAAAGTGACTCATTAATATAATGATTTTTAAAAAAGAATTGCCAAGATTTACTGTCACATTTAAGTTTTAAAAAACAGGTCTTTTAAATCAATGATAAAATTAATTCAACCTGTACATATCATCTCACGTTTTCAGTATTATTCCCACTTTCTCTGAATTTGTAAATTCACTGAGGAGCCCTCTGAATCTAAAACATCTTTAGATGTATGTCAGCTATATATTACATGCATGTAAAAGACTTAAAATCAGTGACACCCGGGCATCCTTGTTAGGTAATTTTTAGAAATTCAGTGTCAGGCCCATTATCTTTCATTTCTTATTTCAGAAAATGTTGATGAAGTTGAGCAGAAGAAAGCGAGTTACAAAAACAAAAAAAACCCCTTCAATTTGCGAGAGAATCAAAAAATTAATTTTGTCCCCTGAAGATGCGACTATAACAAGGCAATGTCTCTATGTTTCCAATTTTTTAACTTAATTTAATTTTTCAGATTAAATTAATTTACTGGATGGACTCCTGTAAGATGTGAATGCTAGTAACACTTAAAATAGCTTTGTTTTTATTAGGTTAAAAATACCAGGCTGGATACATAACTCTGCATAGTTATTATTCTGTATAGTGCAGAACTTTTCATGAGATCCAGAAAGCATCTCAGGAATTTCAGACAATATCATTTACAACTGCTGAGTTAAGACATAATTTAGTCAGCAACATGTTCTTCATTTTTCAACATTTAGATAGTTTGATACTATCACAAAGAGAGAATTGTGTTAAAACTGAAGTTAGGCTGTTTATCCCAATGTGGTAAGCTATTTACTACACTAATTTGTTAATTCTCTGCTAGCTTATGTTATAGTCATAAGAAGATCATGGAATTGTATATTCTCTATGCTGTGAATGCTTGTATGTTTGGTTTGTTTGTTAGAATAGATAGAGAGTTTTTGACTTATTTCCAGAAATGAAAAGGAATAAAAAGATCACTAGATGTGGGAAACTGTTATTGTCAATTGCACAGTGTACAAAGTAAAGCAGAAAAAATTACCTAACAAGTAAAAAAATCCAAAAAAGAAATCCAGATTTTTCCAGAGTTGACTTTTGGACTATTTTTTTCATTAAGAAGGAAAGTTTGAAAGTATAGGAAGAGACTATGAAAGCTATTTCATAAAAGTAATAGGATTAACTTATTTTAAAAGTACATTAAATAGAACTGTATGTAAATGTATGCCTTCAATTTAAAAAAAAAAGATGAAGGAAGTTATAAAAGAGCAGATTAGCCATAGTACTAATTTAACAGTTATTTAATACTAGTACATTTTAGTTATTGAAGAAAAAAATAGAAAAAAATGGAAAAACTTGAAAGAAATTAAAAATGTATATTCTTTTCAAGCATATTTTTAATGTTTATTTAAACTGACTAAAAACAGGTTCATAAGCAAATACCAACATAGAGTTGAGCAGTATCAAATTATGCAGTATATAATCTCCAATTCCACTACAGTTGAATTAAAACTTAATAAGAAACAAAGAAGTAGAAATAGCCAAGTGATTACAATTTCCAAAATAATACAGTTATAAATAATGCAAAATTCATGATGTCAAAGATCCTTTTAAAATTGAAATAAATGATAAAGGAAACAACTTATGTATTACTTACAGGATACAGAAAAAACAATTTCAAGAATGCTTTGTTAAGTGGTTATATAAGAAAAGAAGAGATACTGAAATTTAGTGAGCTAAATATCCATTCCCAAGAAGCTAGTTTAAAATGTAATAAAATAGATCCAAATAAAATAAGTATACAGAAATAACAACAGCAGAAATTAATTAAAAAGTAAATAATCAAATGAGAAAATAAAGTACACTATTAACTTTTTGAAAAGGTTAATAAAACTGATAAAACATTGCAAGACTGAGACAGAAAAATATTATTAATATTAGAAATAGATTAAAAAAGTCATTGCTTCACTTCAATTCCAGTATAAAATGAAAAATATAGTATTTGAACAAATTAACTCCAACAAACACTAAATAAAATTGGCTAAGATTTTTCAAATATTAGAAAAGTCAAAAATAGAGAAAATATACATAATCTTAACTTACATAAAAATCGAATTTTTCTAAAAGCTTCTTAATAAATTGTCCTACTGGAACTACTGGACATGTACATGAAAAAAAATCTAGGCATAGAAGTTTTAGAAAATTAAACCAAAATTATAGTAAAATGCAAAATCTATAAAAGCAAGATGGCAGAGAAGACATAGATTACCTGACACAATGATGACTTTTTAGACACATCAAAAGTTTAATCCATAAAAGAAATAAAACACAAGATTTCCTTGACATTAAATCTTTTACTCGAATAAAAATAACAGCAAGAGACTAAAAAGGCAATCTCATGGAAAAACAATATTTTCAAAAGACACTTCCTGTAAAAAATTATTATAGAAAATACAGAAATCACAAAACCACAATAAAAAGGCGATCTGATTAAAAAATGGATCACACATTTTGACGGTATCTTGCCTGTTATACAGATGGTCAAAGAAATATGTGAGAATATTCTCCACATCTTATTTCATCAGGGAAATGCAAATTAAAACACTTATCAGTATACAACTATTAGAACTACCAAAACAAGTCACTGAGAAAACATAATACTGGAGACATTTGGGTTCAATGGGAACCCTCTTTGCAGGTGGAAATGCAAAGCAGTATAACCACTTTGGAAAAAATTTAGCAATTTCTTACAAATATACTCTTTCCACATAATCCACCATTAATATTCCTTGGCATCTCAATAAGGAAGTTGAACGTTTACATCCATGTAAAACCTGCTAATGCATGCTTACAGTAGTTTTGTTTATCAGTGACATAATATGGAACCAAACTAGATATCTTTCTGCAGGTGAATGAATGAATGAACTTGAATGACTGGAAAACAGTATGAGTCAATCCTAAATAAAGTGAGTTATCAAGCCACAAAAAGATATAGAGGATGTTAAGTTTGTGTTACTTAGTAAAAGAAGAAAATCTAAAAGGGAAGTTGTAGTTCCAAGTATGTGATATTCTGGAAAATTCAAAAACCAAGGAGACAATAAAATGACCAGTGTTTGCTAGAGGTTGAAGGTCCCGTACAAAGGGAGCATTCGACAAAATACAGAGTATACATAGGGAAGTTAAAATATTCTATATTCAACTATAATGACTGATTTATCTACGTATACATTTATCACAACCATTAGAAGATACAGCTCCAATAGTCTACCTTAAAGTGGTATATAGATGCAGCAATTATAATATGATAATGTGTGTTCATTGACATTAATAAATATATCACTCTGTGGAAAACCATAGAGGATATGTGTTGAGGCAGAGGATATAAGATAAATCTATTTTCTTCTCAATTTTGCTGTTTGTCTGAAGCTTCTTTTTAAAAAGAAATAAAGACAAAAGTTGAATGAAGCAATGAAATATCTGATATGACATAAGGGAATCATAAATGGTACCCAGTGAAAGAAATCAGTCACAAAAGACCATACGTCACATGTTTTAGCTTATATGAAATGTACAGAATTTTCAAATATACACACATAGAAAGTGGGTTAAAACTTGCCTAGGGACATCAAGATAAGAGAAAGAGTAATTGCTAACCATTAAGAGGTTTTTTTTTTCCTTGTCCTAAAATTGATTATGGTGATGGATTTCATAAATCAAAAAATATAACAGCAGTCAATGAATTGTATAAACTGTATGGCTTTTTAATCATATCTCTGAAGAGCTCTTGTTAAAATGTTTTATAACCTGAAACATTCTAAATGTGAAATATATGTGTGAGTAACATTTCCTTCCATCCCACATGTTTCTAAAATAGAATTCCTTGTATTCCAAATTTACAGTATTCCAGTACTGGTTTGTCTTGTCTCAATCCCCAGCTCTTTCTTAATCTTCCCTTCTCTCCTGCATCCCATCAATTACAGAGCTTAGGGTAACTCTTGCAACGCTAGCTAACTTCTCAGTGATTCTAGTTGGTCTTCCTCTTTTTATGATTTCGTTGTTGCAGTGCTCAAATGTAGTATCAGTGGAAATTCAGGTGGTATTTCTGGTACATGTGATCCAGGATCTCTCTAGAAACAACTTATCCTGAGTCCACCAGGTAGCCTTTCCTCTAGCAGATCAAATATTTTGGGCTTTCCTCTATGCTTTTGAAATATTGTGGCTCCATATAATGACTTCAGCAGTCAGAGCATCAGTTAAGCCTTAGCCCCAGGGTAATTCTTAAAAAACCTCAGTGGAAATAACATAACATCATCATTATCAGGACTGTTTATTAAACATGTTATCATTATCATTACTTATTATTAAACTTGTCTAAAGCCTGAGACAGAAGGATCAAAGTTCAGCCTGAGAAATTTAGTAACTTGGAGAAATCTGGACTTGTAAAAATAAAAATAAAATGGACTGGATATGTAGCTTAATGGGCAGGTCCTGATTCAGTCTCTAGTACCATAAATAAATAAATCAATAAGACTCTTCATTTATCCATAAGCTGTTGTAGCTTCCACACATTTCAAAGTTAAGGATACTGTTTTTGTATGGCACTCTAAACGGCAAGAAAACTTGAATTATTTGTAATAATTTCATGCATATGGTGATAAAAGGTCTAGAGCAGAAGTTATTGAATTTAGCCTGACTGAGGACAAAGCTTCACTATCTGAGAAGAGGAGGCATTTCAACCTTAGTGTATCTATGAACATGTAAATCAAAAAGTGGCCAATTAAATCCTACTTATTCTTTTCTATTAAATTTCCTTTTTTACTCATAAATTCCTTATCTGTCCTATGTGACTTTCTTTTAAAACAATCAGCTGTTGGCTCCAACCTTGTGTGCAAGTTCTTAATTGTTTTGTCTCTGGTCCCAAGATAGCTTTGACTATTTGTGTATATTGCTATCAATAGTCTCTCCCAACACACAAGGTACTTAAAGTTGATAAAACCTAGAGAAACTTGGGTGAAAAAACTGAACATATCTGCCTATTTATTAGATGCAGAATCAACTTACACTCAAATAAGTTAATATTAGTATATGTGATTTCATCTTTTTGTGTAGATGTTATATAACTTAATATAAGACACACCACTGTTGGAAGCAATTCCAGAACTTTGTGACTGATATTCCTTTGGAACAAGTTTTAATATTTCAAGTATGTCACTTCAGATAAACCTAGTTGGCTACAATATTGGCACTGCTGAAAAACTAATGAATTCTTCATTAATTCAAATTGTATTTGAAATCAGGACAGACTTCAGTGTAGCTATATATTAGATGTATGATTTCTGGACATGTTACCTTGACACTTTAAGCATAATATTCCTAATTTACAAAAATAAAATAATAACTACTTCACCATGTTTACATCAATCAAATTTCTGTCCAGAACATAGAAGCCAACTTATATGTTACCAATAGGAAGATACTGAAATTGAAATACAGGATTTAAAGACTCACAGAAAATCTGAAGGATAAAGGTCAAGCGAACTACTGAATCAATATTAACAGCACAGAAGTAAATGAATATAAAGAGCTCAGCTAAGGGCAAATTCAAGATCTCATATATAGAGTATAAAACAGTTGATCTAATCAAATCTGAGAGTAGAAAACTGATGACCAAACTCTTGGGAAGTTAGGGGAGAAGTTAATCAACAAGTACTAAATTAGAGTCAAGTAAGAGAAAGAAATTCTGCTGTTCTATCAAATAGCAGGGTGACTGCAGGCAACAGAATGCACTGTACATTTCAAAAAAGCTAGAAGAAAGGATTCTGAATGTTTTCAATAGCAAAAATAATAAGCACTTGAGATAGATATATGTGACCTGATGCCAGCATTTTCCAATGCTTACATGTATCAAAACATCATGTGCTATCGCCTGAATATGTACTGTTGTTATGTGTCAACTTTAAAAAATTTAAAAGGGAAGCTCCTCCAGATGGTCTTAGCTACAGATATGATGCAGGTTGTTCTCAAGAAGTTCATCAGCAAGCTGCTTGATTCTTGCATCTGTGCATGAGCAACACTCTCTGGAGTATTACAGTCTTTCCTCTCCTGCTTCTGTGTTACAGGCTTTCTAATTTCATCCTGTAGGTAAGAACAACAAGTGGAAGTATATTCAGTGACGTATACTAGTTCTTGAAGCAGTGAAAAATTTAGCGATGGTGATGATGATGTCAACATTTAAATAATGTTAAAATTAAACATGTTTCAAATATAGTTTCACACACAGTGAGTGTTTCATAAACTGTGGTTAGTACTAAGAGGTAAAGTTCTAATGCATTACATTCTCCCAAAGCAACCTAACCTATAATTATATTTTATATACTAGAAAGACTTTGAAAAATTCACTCTAACATGCATCAATAATTATATACAGTTCTGTATGCCAATGTTTGGTATCTTATATTAAATAGGTAATTTAGTACTCATAAAAAATTTTAACAGTTATAATTTAGTAGTGTTTTCATATATATATATATATATATATATATATATATATATATATATATATCTCCAAGTCATTCTTTAAACATATTTTAGCTACCATTCTTAGGTCATAAAAGAGGAAGAAATAAATGGTCTTTCAACTATGCTGTGCTTTAGCATAAAACTATATTAATGGTTACATTTGCAATATCTGAGAAAAGTTGAAGATACTGCTTTAAATTTGCTGCTCCTCAATTCCTTCAATATTCTTAATAGCCCATTTATTCTACTGTATCACGAGAGTTCCATTAAACCAATACATTAAATTATTGCAGTGAAATGTTTAAACACTAAAAGGCTGACTTCAACTTTTTTAGATGAATTACAGATAATATTGAAAACTCAGAATCAAGCTGATAATAGAATATTTTATAGTACAAATACTTTAATAACACTATAATTAGTAATATAGTTGTAATTTGCAATTAAGAGAATCTCTGAAACCCTATATTTAACGCATGGTTTATATACTGAGCTCAACTTGTGGGGTGAAGTATTGAAAGTTGTAAAAGCGAATTATATGTTCAGTTAATTTTTCAATAGATTGACATTAGCAACTAATGTTGTGTAGCTGGCAGAATTGGTAACTCATGTCCAGAGATGATTGTAAGATCTGTGCTATCATGAACATGATTTTATAGTGATGAGGAAACAACCAAAGAAAATTCACATTGTAACTTTAGTATATGAATCAGTCAATGATAGAACTAAGCAGTGGACATAAGCAGTCTGATTCTAGAACCAACCATTCTGAAAAGCATGTTTCTACTGTAAAAGACAATGGAGGCACAAACTCTTATAATTAATATGAATATAAGGTCATATTTTTAACTTGTTGCCCAATAATATTACCGCATTTAGAGAGATATGTATTAGGAATATTATAGTTCATTAGTGTCCTAAGAAAATCTTTGCCATACCAGTCCATTTTCCATTTTCTAACAAATATGTGACTGTTGGTACTTTTAAACAAGAAAGTTTATTAAAAAGATAGAAAGAAAAGATTTCTGTTTAGCAAACAGTATTAGAACCTGAAAATTCAATCAACATTATGACAGCATTGGTGAGTCCCCCATAATTACACAACATCATCTGGGACAGCATCATGAGACAAACATCAGGGAGAAGCAAGGCAAGAAGCCATGGAGCGTGGAGAGGTCGGCCTTGCTCTAACAGCAAACTCTCACGAGAACGAGGGTCCCATGGGAACTGTTATTCCTTTCCCAGAGTTCTGCATCCAATGATGCAATCACCTCCCACAGGTCCCCCTACTTCCATAATCTCTAATTTCTAACACATGATCCTTAGGGATGACATATTTCATCCTTATCTAAATCACTGCACTTAGTTTTCTTTGGTAGAATTTAGCATAAACTGCCAGGTGTGGTGGTGCACACCCATATTCTTAGCACTTGGGAGGCTGAGGCAGGAAGATCGTTTGAGTTTAAGGCCAGTCTAGGCTATAAAGTGAGTTCAAGGCCAGTCTGAACTGCAAGCGAGATCCTATCTCAAAAAAACAAAAGAAAAGTTAATATAAACTTACCTTACATTGGATGAGTAGTAAAACAAGAAAAAGTTCAAAATACAAAAGTTGAAAAAAGAAAAAATAATAGTGAAAATGTCATGTATGTTTACATATCCTAATTATTAATATTTCCAAAAAGGGAGTAAATGATGACTTTCAGCCATTGATTTACAAATAAGTAGTGGCACTGTACAGCCAGTAGTCAGCTGCATTGAAATCACTGAGGAAACGGGAGCAAGCTAACTGGTCTTTGAGATCCTCAAAACTAGCAAGCTGTGAGCTCTACCAGTTTTTCAGTTATCATTTGCAACATATTTATTGTAGTTTCCTAGAAATCCAAAGAAAATTCATTATTGAGTACCTAGGAATGTTTTAAAGGCTTATATTTGTGATTACCATGATGGTTGTTTTACGGTGGTAGTTCAAATGCTAGTAGCAAACACACTTGAAACAACTAGCTAGTTTGCTAAGTCTAGTGAACTGACTTCATCATCTGTTGTTCAACTCTGCATAATGCCATTATTAAGTAATAAAAGATAATGCGGGCCCATTAGAATTATCAAGCTCTTATGTAACTTTTAGAATACAGACTAAAACTTTGAATAGTTCACTAAATGCCAATGTGTAAGAGAAATTGAAGATTCACTTAAAGAATCACTTAAAGTGATTCATTTTAAAAGTTTATTAATGGAATAGTAATGAAGCTTTAATTATATCTAGACTGCTAATTCATTCGTGAAGATTTGTTACTTTATAGATATTAAATCACAACACTTAAGAACTAAGAAAGACTTTCAGGGAACATCTGGTTCTGTTTTTATTGTTGTGTATGGATATTTCATGGTACTTTAACTTCATATTTTTATTTACTTTGAAGGTACCTGTGCTCCAAGAACTAAAGAATCAGAGATTCTAAAAAGCAAACAAAAAATAATTAGTACATGCATTTTAGCAAGTTTTCCTAATTTATGCATGCATATAGTACACTTTGATAAACACATTCATCAAACACACTTCTCATTTTCCATATAAATGAGGTTTTGAAAATTTAAGAAACTATCCTATGACCTTGTAGCTAACTAGAAGAAAAGATATTTTTTTACTTCCCTAAATATACAATTTTCTTTTCATCTATCTAATGTCTGCCTAATAGCATAAAACAAACTGAAAATTTACTTAAGAAACACTAAGTACGAGCTGTAGGTAAAAGTGTGATTCTGTTACATCTCAAAAACAAAGTCCATTATGGCTGGACTCTGTAACACTACAATGGTAAAAAGAAGTGTGCTGGATTAGAAATGAGAATATATGAATATTCATTCCAGCTATGTTGCTTGCTGCTAACTCTGATTTCATGGATATCCTATGGGGGAGTAGCTATAATTTCTTGATGCTACAACTTTACTTATCTTTCTGTTTTTCTACCATGTCCCCTGTCCTCTCCAGCTCACTGTAGGCTCAAGTCCCCCATCAATGTGTCTGGAAGAGGAATCTCAGAAGACATTGATCTCAATTATATATAAATTGAATGAAATACTACTCTGTGAAAAAAGAAAGTCCCTCTCTTCCAGTGCTCTGGGATGAGAAAACAGCTTCAATGGATGAGATTTTTCTCACATTCATAAGTTTTAAAGCTTCAAATATATTTTTATAAACTTTTGGGTGAAGAGTTTATCTATTTTAATAGAAAAAAATTTGACTGTTATTTTTCAAACAGTAAATAGTGATGCATAACTAATCACTAAAATCTCAAGAAAGGGCTAGAGATAATTAAACAAGAACACTTTGAAATCAGTTGTTCAATCCAGATATAAACTGAAGAAAATATATTTTTCTAGTGATAATGAAAACTACTATAGAGAGTATTTAGAGAATTAATTTAAAGATTTATTTTAGAAATTTGAGGAATAATTATTTTAAAAGGTACACTGTGCCATAATAACAACTGGATTCTAAGGAAAACTGATTTTCTGGTGTGTGGTTGAATGCTGGGGGGTAGTAGTGTAGCTGAGAATGTTAATGTATTGTTCCGATAACTAGCCGTAAGAAGAGGAGTGTTTGATTTCTCTAGACTCTTTCTCTACAACTATGTATGCCAGTAGCAAGATTTCTTCCTTCACCCTGGTAATAACAGAAACTTTGGGTAACTTCCCAAGAGAACCTGAGGCTTGTGGCTGACTGTACAAGTCAAATGCACAAAAATTTTTCGGTAATACCAAGTCACAATATCACATCACTGCTGCTTTCAATAACATCTGTGATGAGCTAGGTGGTGTACTTGGAGGAGGTGCGTACATGGTTATTCTGTAGTCAGGTTGCAATCTACATTTCATTTTATAGAACTGGTGCCCGGCACTAGAGTCCTCAAAAGCAGTGCTCTTCTGTTTTTCAAGTGATGTAAAAATCTTGACACTGAGAAGGAGCAAGATGGAATTAATTACATGATAGCTATATAAAACCAAGAACACTGAAAATATATGACAAATTTCATGTGCAACTAAATAACCTCAATTTTACACTTTATAATTTAGTAATTTCAAAACTGTCTACCATGTTATATAGTTTATATATACCTCCTTTCTGTTTATTCAAGAATATCTGAATGAAAAGGTAAATTTATCTTTCTTTAGAATGGTCAAAAAATGTTATGTGAATTTGTTGAGCTTCCCTGTATGTTCTGTTTTATCTACTCAGCTTTGTAAAGATATAAATTTGTAATAAAATGTGTTTATTTAAGGTGTACAGACCAATATAGAGGTTGAAATTTTTTCTGAATTGAAATCCATCTAAGTAGTCAAGAAACTAATAAACAGTAGTAATAGACATATTACTTTTATGTCATAAAATTCCCTTACTCCCAAAGCAAGAATGTGTATGGGGAGTCACAGGTAAGAATATATGGAAATTTGCCAGCCATGATGATTGCACTGCCTTCCTTAGGAATGATATGATGTACATATACCAACATGCCATGATTCCATGAGAAAGGCAATGATTATGTAATGCAAACATGCACTAATAACAAAATAAAAGAAGTAAAATCAGAATTGTGGCAGTTTGGCCTAGTATCAATTTGGATTGCCTTTGGGATCCACCCCAGAAATTGGTGAAGCACATTTCTACGTGTGTCTGGGTGGGTCATGACGGCATAACCATGCATCTATGCCTGATTCTTAGCTCTTTCATTATTAGCACTGTTTGCCTGGTAGACATCCCTGCTGCTATGAGCTAAGTGGATTTCTTCATCATGACTTTCAGTCTTTTCAATTTTGGCTTGAAACTAGCCACCCCTGGACTGAAAAGCCTAGCATAAAATGCTGAGCTAAATTAAATTTCCCTCATTAAATTGTGGGCACTCTGTCCCAGGACAAGTATCTGAGCAATATAAAAAACTACCGAATCTCTTTAGCATTAAGGATTCGTTTAATAAGCAGGTTGAACAAAATATGATGCTATTCCTTCTTCTAGTTAAACACCTGCTTTGTTTTGGAAGAGATAAGGTATTGGGAATGCATGAAGGATAACAAATGCTGACAATTTGTGGAAATATTAATGTTCTACCCATAGCTTTTTCAAAGAGCCATTGTAAACATAATGGTTAAATAAAATTCAGGTAAAAAGAATGAAATACTTTAGCTTCTTTCTTCCTATTCTTTTTCTCATTTTTTTAAAAAAAGTACTGTGCATGTGAACTATATTTTCCATTCCTTTTATATGTTGGAGAATGTTTCACAGAGTAGACTCCAGGTTTTAAATATTTCTATGTGTTTTATACAATAATGCTATTAAACTTAAGATGTTTTTCCACTAATTATGAGATGATGACATTTAAACATCTCAATGTCTTGTGCTGTTATGACTTTGTTAGAATTAGCTGAAGCTAGCAGCCACATAGATTGAATCAGTAGAAGATCTTTTGAAAATCACATGCCAAATTTCAGCAGAATAAATATTTCCATGTTCATAATTCCAGAAATGCTTCAAAGGGATGTGGTACTCAAGAAAATATTTAAATTTATTTTGATAAATATATATATTAATATTCAAAAGGCTAGATGAGTATAATACTTGCTTTTCTGTTGTATTCATGAATGTGACATTTACTCTAGGACATCAAGATTCAGCATTTAGAGGCATTCATTATAAATAATATTAAGGACTAATAAATTTTGCATTTCTTATGTGTGTGTGTCCTAGCATATAAAATTTATTATGCAAATGTTGTGAATAATTCTATTAGATATTTTCAAATATGTTATTGGATTTAATTCTCACATTAAACATAAAGAGGTACAAACATTTAAAAAATTAAGTGAGATCATACAAAAATCATGAAAATATTTCAAACTTTATTCCAATTCCAATTTTAGTTTTTCTTTTTTCCACAAGCTGTAAATAAATTTTATAAATGCAATTAAGTTACATAATACAGTATATAGCTATATAAATTTAGAAGCACATATAATCCCAAAGTTTAGTTGATTCCATTGAATACTTGCTTCATTAAAAACTTGTATTTAGCCAGTGTTGTTTTTATGCAAGTTAAATAAATATAATTATGCAGACAATATTTAACATATACATATATACATATAATCCTACATATATATAGTACAATTTCAATACCTCTAATTTGGAATTTCTTATTCAAGTCCAATATTTTATTAGTTTTTGTACTTGCATAAGTCATGTAAGTTTTAAAGAAAATTAACTACGGCATTCAACATGACTAACATATTTAGAACTTAATATTGGGTTATGAATTTAGACCTGAAAATGAATACTGTATCAATAAAAAAGAGCCATTAGCTCTATGAAAAATAAAATAGCAACATGGAATTCTGACTTAAAGGCTCTCATATAGTGAGCCTTCACTGTTTTTTAACACTTTGTTATGGAAAATTTTCAAATGTTTTTATTCTATTGAGGTTTAATATTTACATTTTGTAGTCTATACACATAAGACAGTCCCCAGCATTCACAAAGTTAAAAATATTTTCTTCAGAGAATATACAATTTATTATATTAAAAATTATTTTACACTTTTTAAATGTTGAAAAATGTTACTTATTCATTGAATTAATTATTTATCAAATATTTATTAGGTAACTTTAGAATAGGAATCTGTGACAAGATCAAGGTGTTAAGGTATACATACTTTTGTTTCCATCCTCTGGATAATTCAACATAAATTACATAGTATGCCTTTAAAAAAAAAACTTTGACATTTCCATATGTTATGTAGAGGCTTAAGAGGAATAAAATGAGAAAGAGGTGTAAAATTTAATCGAGTTGGGATCTTTTATTGTTCTAATAATTTTGGGGAAGGAGTTTTTCCCAATGAAATGATTTTTCACTTTCTCATTAAGAAGTTACATTTCTAACCAAGAGAGACTAAGTGGTATTGGATTAGCAACTATCCACCTATAAAATACATAAAGCATACAGAGCACCTGAATTCAGGCATTTAAAAATAGGTCAACGTAGGAGTCAGCCGTCATGAGCTATTCTTGACTGGGCTCTGTTTCCTGACCAAATCCTCCTGAGTGTATGTGTGGATAGTAGATATTAGAGGTCAGGATCGAGGAAGAAGGGGCTGTGAAGTGAGAGGTAGCACAGAGTAGTAGAGAAAACTGGACGGAGGTTGTATCCAGGAAGAACATGGGGAATCGAAAGCTCCAGTTCCTCCAGGAATCCTTCACTGAAGTTTAGTTGTTCCTTCTCCAAGTGAAAAGATGGGTGATGTAATCCAGTGCAGGTGCTCTATGATTAGAGATATTCAAAACTGATTTGAGCTAAGAGATACTAAATGTCCAGGTCAGTCTATATGGAGAGAATCTGTTTGCAGAGAACACACTCAGAGGAAAAACAGAGTCCTGAGAGTGAGGAACATCTCTTTTCACTCTAAATCCTTGACTAAGTTCCCTCAACCTTGTTTATATGAGATAAGTTTACATGTGAGCGGATTATATGTCAGTGCATACCAAGTCCAAAGTCAGAGCTTCTTATTTATTTATTTATTTATTTATTTATTCACTTATTTGCTGCTGGAAATTGAACTCAGGATCTTGCTCTTGCCACGCTGGTGCTGTGCTGGCTGTTACATCATTGTCCCTCCTCATTTATTTTATGGTTATCTTGAATATATGTATAACTTGAGGCAGAGAGCAACACTACTGCATAGTTCATGATAAAGTTTTGCTACACCAGATACTCTTAAGCTTCTCAAATTTACTTTATCTCTCTGGAATTCTGACAGACACCTTGAGTCTGTCTGCAGAGGTGAAATCATGATGCAGTGCACCAAGATTCTAGGAAACAAAATCAGAAGACATAAACTGTAGCAAGTACTTTTCATTGACATCATGAACTCTCTGTGGTAATCTGCAGGTTTTGTCCATTAGTACAAGTAAAATAGTGCTTCATGATTAGGATCCCATTGAAGCAGAAAGGGATGAAAGCCTTGGGAACCTTGGAGACATATGTCTGACTACGGCGAAGAAGAGTTTTGTAATCCCACAGAACTGTAACTTCTGGAAGCAAGCCTAACTTTCCCCAAAGCTAATTCCCCCATTATGTATAATCTTACAGGTTTAGGGAAGCAAATCTCTTCTCTCACACACAAAGGGAGTATGTATTCAGCCACACAAAGACATTAGTCCTTCTTTTCTTGACCTAAAAGAATGAAAGTAGTTTGCAAAAGCAACCAGTTTACAAGCTTGCAGGCTCAGAGCAAATCTGGTTTCTTAGTGAGCACCCTGCAACTCACTTTTAATTACGGGCCTTGAGAAAATATAACTGAAAAAAACTGAATTTTATCAATGTCTTCCTGAGGTTTGCTCTGTGGTATAATTCCCAGCTGCTTCATTATTGGCTCCAGGTACAATTGGAAATCTTGTACAAATTTTCTCTCTTTGTTTAAGTACAGTAGAGCTAGCTTTCCTCTTTTGTCATGCATCAGGATTCGTTTCCATAGCAGCCTCTTTGGGGAATGAAAAGACCTTACATGATACTCTCTCTATAGGTGAAATCTGAAGAATAAAGTATTAATGTTCATTTGCACAAGAACGAGGATTACTTGGATACACTTTGGTGAAGTTAGGGACTTCTCTTTATATAACAAGATGGTAAACTATTTGACAAAGGCATTTACCAAAGGGTGCTTAGCCTCCATGTCCCTAGGAGCATTGCAATCTTTGGAGGGCAGCTTTTTATAAGTCCACAAAGGTGCAGAGAATCCAATCCAAGACTTTCCATGCATGTTTGCAGTTTTGTTGCATTCCTTCATATCTTCTACGACTGCTCCAGCCCTAAATTCCACATCTAGATGACAGAAGACAAGCCTATCACTTCCATCCTTGATTTGTGTATTAAAATACCATTTCACAATCTTAGAACCAAGAGTATCACTATGGGAGATAGACAGGGCTAGTTACTTTATCATTAACCTACAAGAAATGCATGTGATTTTAAAAACTTATGATTTTTAGACTTTGGGTTTGGAGTCTTCATTCACTCTAAAATGGAGCTCAGGAAAAAGCAATGCTAATGGACAAACAAACAAAAACTAAAGCTACTTCATACTTTTCACAATTCTGTAATTTACTTTCTATGAAACTTTTGATGTCCACCAAATTGCTTCCACTGAATTAGAATTTGAGTATTTTCACCTACTTCTATGGTTAACGCCATGGTTACTCTCAAACAAGATTCTCTACACTTAACAAATTTCTCCTCAGATCACTATACCTATAAATTCTTAGTAGTACTAATTTTTGCAGATGCCTAAGAATTGGCATGATGACAATATTTATGCCCACTACTTTGTTCCACAGCTTGTATTTGAATGCATCTGTATCTTTACATTTAAAGTGTGTTTCTTATAGACAGCATATAGTAAGAATCTGTTTTCTAATCCTTTTTCAACTGCTTCCTTGAATTGGAAATTTTAGAAATCAATATTTGGTATAAAGATCTATGTGACTGGATTTGAATCTAGTACTTTGTTATGTTCTCTTTGCCCCATTTATTTTGTTATTCCACTATTTCTCTTTCATTGTCCAATGTAGACTGCATAGACATTAAAAATGAAACAAAATATTAGTTTACCATTTTTATAAATTACTCTAACCTTACAAGCTTACAAATTGATTCTTGTACTTCCACAGGTCAAAAGTATCAATACTCTACCTGTCAGATTGTGCATTCTTTTCACCTTTTCTAGTGTCTTATAAATTCCAGTATTTTTTGATCACTGTTTTCTTATCATCTTCTATGTATTACATCACATCATTTTCTCTAATTTTAATTCTTGTGCTTCCTCTTTCTCTTTCTCTTAACATGGCCCTTATGATTAAATTTAGACCACCTACATAACCAAGGAAATTCTTCCATCTCAACACTTAATTTGTAAAGTCAATTTGGCCATGAAAGAAGCATATTCACAGATGTAAAGTAGGATGTGGACTTTATATTAGGGCATGAGTATTATTCTGATTACCATCTAAAAGACACACAAATAACTATTTATCTATAAAATCAATGTGTTTGAAGGAGATTAATTCCAAAATGCCATCTGATTCACTTAGGAAATAATGAACAGTCTTCATTATCCAAAAGAACTTTGATTTTTTAGTAAAAATGTTTCAAATTAAAGAAATTTTAAATTCAGATGGTTCAATAAAAAACTTTCACACATTTCATGATGAAAATAACACTTCTTCCACAATAACATTAAAAAAGGGAGAGATTACCTCCTAATAAATTTTATGAGGCCAGAATTATATCAATACCAGTCACCACAAAAATTATGAGAATGGAAAATTGCAAAATAACAATAGTGAAGGATGCACAAATTTTTTTTTAAATCAAAGAGCTAATGTATTGATTCTAACAGTATAGAAAAGGAAGAACCTTGAATATGGTTTCTATGAATATAATTCAACAAGTTTACAGTAGGCATCACATGGTCATCTCAATAATTGTAGGAGCACTTGAAAAATTCAATACTCATGATAAAAATTTTCAGCATACTAGGAATAGAAAGGAATAATTATTTTAACAATTAAAGAGGGTACTAATAAAGTCTTTGAAACTATGATAATTCTTTCTACTTATAATACTCCCTTAGATTGGAAAAAACATCATTATACTCAACACTGTATCCATAGATTTAACCTGTTTAATAAGGGAAGGATGTGAAATATGATAAAATTACATTAGAAAGAAATAGATAAGAGCTGTTTAAATTAAATGATATTACTGAGTACATACAAACATCAAAAATTATACCAAAAGAGTTCAAAGAAATTATATGACAATATTGCCAGTTTTCATGATAAAGATTAATATGCAAAAACTAGCTGCAACCTGCAGTACCACAGTGGGTAGATGGCAGCCTTTCAACCCCTCGCCCCAACCAGAGAAGCTCAGCAGCTGATGGGACTGTCAGTGACCTTTCCCCACCCAGAGGACCTCAGCAGGCAGGTAATAGCATGAGTGAGTCTTCCCACTATCTAGAGCACCTTAGAGGGTCAGCAGGAGCCTCAAAGAACCTTCCTTCCACCTGAGGGACCTTAGCAAGCTGATCAGAGCACAGATGGGCCTAACTTTCACACAAAGAGCATGGGATGAGCTGACGAGAGTACTAGTGATGCCCCACTTACTTGGAGAAACCTTCCTGGGCCTGCAAGATCTCAAGTAACACAGTTTGGTCCCAAGCGGGGTACACACCATGGACAGTTGGGTCTGGCGACTTCAAAAAATTTGAAGTCACAGTAAGATTGGTTCACATAAATACACAAAGGCTAGCCAGACCATGAAGAATACATGACTCATTCAACTGGTCCCACAGGAAAATTCAGGTGACTGTTCTCTCATTTACACTGCGGAACCTGGTAATTGGGTGAACATCAGTCACAAAGTAGGACCTTAAGATGTGCACAATGGACAGACAAGACTAATGTGTTTTAAAAGACCAAAATATAAACCAAGAGATGAAAATGACAAAACGAAAAGGCAAAATGCAATCTAAACCTCCCAGTCAATCTGACACAAGTACAGGGGACATTAATGTAGAAGACATCTGAAATTTCTAAAAGGATAGCAAATGAAATAAAGAAACAAACACAGGAGGCTATAGAAGAAATCAAATCAGAAATACTCTGTCAGGTAAAAAAAGAAATGACAACCTAATGAAGGAATTGCTCAGCATAGCTAGAGAAGACATAGATTAAAAAAAAAATATGAAAGCATAGGAAAACGATGGAAACCTTGAATGAACAAAACATGAAAGAAATACAGTGTATGAAACAGATCCAAAGAGATATCCAGGAAATGAAAGATTCCATTCTGAGCTGGCTGAAATGCTTAAACAAAACTAAAGATAGACTTTCAGACCTTGAAGACAGGATCATGGTTAGTAATCACAAGAGAAAAGGTATCTTAAAAATAACAATTTAACAGCTCCAAGATGATACAAAGAAAAGCAATATAAGAATGATAGGTATCAATGACAATGCACAGGAACCAACACAAATGACATAAAAAATACTGTTTGCAGAAATCATAGCAGAAAATGTCCTAAGCATGGGATTCTGAAATAAAGATAAGTGAGGCATATAGAATTCTAAACAGCCATAACCAAAATAAATCTACACCTAGATATATAATAAACAAGATCCCAGAAATTCAGCACAAAAACATAATTTTAAAAGCTGTTGGAGGAAAAAAAAACTGATCACTTATCAAGGAAAACCCATTAAAATCACAGCTAACTTCTCAATACAAAACCTCAAGTCAAAAAGAGATTGGAGAGAGATATTTCAAGCCCTGAAAGAAAACAACTTCTACCCACTGGTAAGGGAAGGAATAGTCACCTGAATTTCTCCTGTGGGGCCATTTAAATAAGTCCTGTATTCTTCCTGGTCTGGCTAGCCTATGTGTATTTATGTGAACCAATCTTTTGTAATGCACACTACAAAACTATCTTTCAAAATTAATGGAGAAATAAGGTACTTCCATGATAAAGAATAACTGAAGATATTCATGTCCCTCAAAACAACCCTGAAAACATACACTGAAAGATATTCTAGATAGACATAAAAATAATCAAAAATCCTACAATAACAGCAGAAAGAAAACACCAGGAAGGGTAAGTAATTAAACCAAAGGGGAATATTAGAGAGCCAACAAAAGGAGAAGTAGCATGCAAAGATATACCCATAGATATCAGTTATAGCTGTCAATGTAAGTGGCCTCAATTCACCAATTAAAAGAAATAGTCTGCAAGATTAGATCAAGAAACATGTTCTGATAATATGATGTATACAAGAAACATATTTAACTCAAAAAGATGCCCATAGACTGAAAGTCAAAGGATGGAAAATGATATTCTGTGTAACAGGAATCCAGAAAAAAGCAGGAGTAGATAGTTTTTTGTAGACAACGTAAACTTCAAACCAAAAATGATCAAAAGAGATGACCCAGTTCACTACATACTTGTTAGCAGAAAAATTCAAGGGGAAGGGATAATAATCATAAATATATATGAACCAAATATGGGTGCACAAAATTACATACAATGAATATTAATAAACATGAAAAATAAAAAAATGCAATAATGCCATTGTAATAGGGAACCTTAATTCTCCATTGTCACAAAGAGACAGATCAACTAGACAAAAAGTCAGCAAAGAAATAACAGAACTGCTTTAAACATGTGAACATATAGACATTTACGGTGTTCCACACAATATCAGAATACACATTCTTCTCAACTACACATGGGATATTCTCTAAGACAGACCATATACTGGTCCATAGAATATAGTTAAGTAAATGCGAAGGAAGTGAAATTATCTCATGCATATTATCTGACCATAGTGCACTGAAATTGAAAATTAATGCAAAAGAAACAGCAAAAAGTACACAAGCACAAGGAAATTATATAACACCCTCCTTAAAAACTACTGGGTCACAGATGAAATTAAACAATATCTACAATGAAATGAAAATATGGATGCAATGTTATGGAGCCTGTGGGATACAATGAAAGGAGTAATAAGAGGGAAACATATAGCAGTGAATTCTCACAACAAGAAAACAGAACAAACAAAAATAAACAACCAAATGATGTACCTGAAAGCTTCTAGAAAAAAAGAACACGCTAAGACCAATGCTCATATAAGGGAGGAAATTATAAATATTAGAGCAGAAATTAATGCTATTAAGACTACAAAAACAATACAAAAAATTAATGAATTGAAGAGCTGGTTTTTTCAAAGAATAAACAAAATTGATAAACATCTAGCCTTCCTAGAGAAAGGAAAGAAAAAACTCAAATTCATTCAATAAGGAATGAAAAGTGTGAAATTGCTACAGATCCTGGAGAATTTCAGATCAATACTACATACTATGAAATACTATGAAAACCTTTACTCACATATGGTGGAAAACACAGAAGAAATGGACAGATTCCTAAGGCATCTATGAGTTACCAAAGTTAAATCAAGATGTAAAAACTTTGAGTAACCCAATATCAGTTACTGAACTTGAAAACATAAACACCAACAAAGAAGAGCCCAGGTCCAGATGAGATTCGTAACTGAATTCTACAAGAAATTTAGAGATTGAACTCCAAAATTCCTCAAACTCTTTAATGAGACTAAAAGGGAAGAAATTGTCTCTAACTCATTCCTGGAGGCAAGAATTATTCTGATAGTGAAACCAGAGAAAGGCTCAACCAAAAAGGAGAACTGCAAACTGATCTCCTTAATAAAGATGAATGCAAAAATTCCCAGTAAAAAATAGGGAACCTAATGCAGCAACTCATCAAAACAATTATACATTATCATCAGGTGGGATTCATCCCAGAATGAGAGAATGGTTCAACACACACAAATCAGTAAATGTAATACACTGCATCAACAGAGCCAAAGACAAAAATCATATGATCATCTATGTGGATGTAGAAAAAACTTCTGATAAACTTCAGGACACATTCACAATAAAAACCCTATAGAAAATCATAATAGATGGTCTCTACCTCAATCTGATAAAAACCATCTATGACAAACTAACAGACAACATCATAATTACTGGAAAAAAACGGGAAGCTTCAATTCTAAAACAGAAACAAGAGAAGAATGTTCACTATCTACACTTCTATTCAATATACTTTGGGAAACAGACAGATCATTTAGACAAGACAAAAAAAAAAGAAATAAGGGTAACAACAAAGAAGTTAAATTATCATTACTTGCAGATGACATAATACTTTACCTAGAAGACCCCCAAAAAACCACCAAAAGACTACTACAGAAAATTTCTTTTAACAAGAAAATTCAGTAGCATAGCTGAACACAAAATAAGCACTCAAAAATCAATAGCATTCTTGTACACAAACAACAAACTCATTGAGATAGAAATTATGTAAAGAACAACTTTCACAATAGCATACCAAAGAGGAAATATTTAGGAATCAACCTAACAAAGGATGTAAAATATCTGTATACTGAAAAATACAGTCCTCTGAATAAGGAGATTGAATAACATATCAAAAAAAGAAAAGATGTCCTTTGCTCTTGCATAAGAAGAACCAAAATTCTGAAAATGATCATATTTGCAAATCTTTTATGGATTTAATGCAATCCTGATCAAAATATCAGTAGCATACCTCACAGATCTAGAAAAAACATTCCTAAGACTCATTTAGAAATTGAAGAGACATGGAATAGAAAAGTCAATCCTGAACAACAAAGGTAGGGCAGTAGGAATCACAATCCTAAATGTGAGATTATATTACAAAGCTACTGTGACAAAATCAACATGGTATTGGAGAAAAAAAAAAAACAGACCTGAAGACCTGTGGAAAAATTTAGAAGATGCAGATATAACTACAAACAATCAGTCACTTTATCTTTGACAAAGATCAAACATGCTTACTGGAAGAAGGATAACCTATTTAATTAATGGTGCTGGCAATATTGGTGTTGAAGAAGCTGAAGGCTAAAATTAGACCCATATCTATCACAATGAACTAAACTAAAGATGTAAGTATTAAAGCAAAAACGCCAAATCTACTGGAACACCAGGTAGGCAGAAATCTTGAACACATAAGAGTAGGCAAAAAGTTCATGAACAAAATGCAACTACATGGGAAGTACTTCAGAGAATCAACAACTGGAATCTCAAAGGTTTTGCACATCAAAAGTAATCACCAACAGAATGAAAAGAAAACTCATAGAATAGGAAAACATTTTAGCCAACTGTATCTGAGACAAAGGACTTATATCTATAATATATGAAGTATTGAAAAAAATCAGGCTCCCCAAATTCAAAGATCCAGTCCAAAAATGGGCCTCTGGGATGAATATGCACTTCTCAGATGAAGAAATACAAATGGCAAATAAATATAAGAAAAAATGTGCAACATTATATGTCATTTGAGAAATGCAAATTAAGACAACACAAATTTCATCTCACTCCATCAATAAATCAATCAATAACAAATGCTGGTGGGGCTGTGGTGAAAAAAGAACACTTCTCCACTATTGGTGGTAGTATAGACTGGTACAACCACTGTGGAAATCAGTGTGGAGATTCCTCAAACTAGGATTGAAGGTTCCATTCAATCCAGCTATTCCTCCTCTGGGTATTTTCCAGAAGAAATAAAAACATCATACCACAGCAATATATGTGCACCCATGTTTATAACAATACAACTTTTAATAACTAAATCTTGGAAACAACAGAAATGCTGTTCACTTACAGAATAGATAAAAATCTTGTGGTAATTTTACAAAATGGGGTGTTATTCGGCTATAAAGAAGGGTAAATTTGAGGCTTTTGTAAGTGAATGAAGGCAACTTGAGACCATACTCATAAGTGAAATAAATTAGTCTCACATGTGTAAATATTGTATTTTCTCACTAGTATAAAAAGCTGAAAAAGTAAATAAGTTGCAAAATGCACAATAGATCTTATGAAGATGCAAAGGAAAAAATAGCTCAAAAAGAAAGGAATGGGATAGGAGAAAAAAGCAAAGAAGTAAAGGAAAAGATTACATGTATAATATATATATATATTTATATATAATTAATTACTGTATAATGTATAATTAATTAATTACATATAATTATTATATATTGATTAATTATTTAATTACTTATATAATTCATACATAATTATATATGCTATATAAAAATTATATATGTGTATACATATATACACAAAAGATAGATAATATACTACTAATCTCTGTTATTTCATCAAAAACGCCAGTTTGTGCTTTCATTGTTCGATTGTTTGATCTTTACTTTCATGCCTCTATCTTGTAATCTGAACAAATGCTTGAAGATAATGATATGCAATATATAAATCAGTGTTATTCTCCTATTATTTTGCTTTGAAATTCTATATCATCATTGTTATTTTTTCATTTTAAAATAAAAAATATTCATTATGAAATGATGCAAAAGCTGTAAATTAATGATATTTTCTTAATTATTATTTTTAAAGGGAAAGATGAATACTTGTAGTAAATTTAAATGACTTTTTAAAAAGATTCTCTTGAACCACAGAGCACAAATAAAAGTTCATAATTTTGTGACTGGGTTTGAAATATTTTTTAAAAATTCCAGCTGCATTTCTAATTTTAAAAAATAAATATATTAATGGATTTAATTATTTAATTAAGTTACATTAAATATTACATTAGGAAAAAATCACCACAAACTTTT